>VXBB01020882.1:945848-986637 GCA_013399915.1 Illadopsis cleaveri
ACACCTTTCCCCCCCCCCCCTCCCTCCTTCCCATCTCTGTCTCCTCCCTGCCAGAGACACAGGGAGATGGGAATGGGGGTTATGGCCTGTTCATCACGCTTTGTTTTTCCTGCTGCTCAGGGAGAGGAGTCATCATTCACCTGCTGCACCGTGGGGTCCCTCCCATGGGAGACAGCTCTCCATGAACTTCTCCGTTGTGAGTCCATCTCACAAACAGCAGCTCCCTGTGAACTGCTGCAATGTGAGTTCATCACACGGGCAACAGCACCCCTACAACCCCTGCAGCATGGGTCACTCTTCCATGAGGTGCAGTCCTTTAAGGACAGGCTGCTCCAGCATGGGCCTCTCTTTCCATGGACCCTCCACCGGATCACAGCCTCCTCTCAGGCATCCACCTGCTCCAGCATGAGTGTCCTCAATGGGGTGCAGGTGGATCTCCAAAGGGACACAGCTGTGTCTCCCTGTCTGCACCGTGGGTGATAAAATAATCTTGGCTCTGGGGCCTGGATCCTCTCCTCCTCTTCCTTCCACACTGACCTGAGTGTGTGCAGAGTTGTCTCCCTCACAGGTTCTCACTCTGCTCTTCTCTAGCCAAATTTAAACTGCAATAACATTTTTTTTCTTCTTCTTCTTCTTACATCTGTTATCACAGAGGTCTCACCACCATTTCTACTTGGCCCAGCCTTGACCAGTGGCATGTCCATCTTTGGAGCCACCAGGGATTGGCTCTGCTGGACATGAGGGAAGCTTCTGGCAGCTTCTCACAGAGGCCACCCCTGCATCTCTCCCACTACCAAAGCTTGGCCATGAAAATCCTGAGTGAAGCAGCTGCTGTTGGACGTAACTTCCATTGTCAATTATCTTGGCAATTACAACTGGCTGGTGATTTGCTGGCAGGGTTGCATTGCCCAGACAGTAAATTGCCTGTACAAAATGAAATTTCATAAGAAAGTCTGGAGATGCAGTGCTATAGTCATTTGATTGCCTGCTCCTTTTAGCATCTGCAGCTTTTTGCAATGTATAGTGAGAATATGTATATGTATACTGCAGCACCAATTTGCTTTAATTACTATTAGGTTTTTAAAAGGAAAGTTTGCCTTTTGACTCAAAAAAATATTTGTGGGCCCCAAATGCCTCTTCTTACACTGAAAAATAACTTTGGTTTTCAGAAACAAAGTAAATATCTGGGGGGAATCTGCTAAATTGGAAAAGAAAAATGGATAGCAACCATGAAATTGGGATTTGTCATTAATTATTGCCAAGACTTGAATTTTTCACATTGTGATAACTACTGCTATACATAATGAAGGAAAGTCTTTGACTGATAAGGGCTTTGCTCAGTTCAAAATACCCTCTTGAAATTAAATCCTATAAGAATAAGTCAGAAAATATAGTATGCTTGAACCTTATCTTCCTGAATGGAAGATCTCTTTTTCATCTGCAAAAAAGAAAATTAATTTGAATAACTCAAATTAGCGTTTTATTTCAAAAATAGATTAAGATTAATTTTTATCATTTTCAGGTCGTATTTTTTGGCCTAGAGAAAATTAGCTGTGATGTACATCTAATGAGCCTTTTTAAAAAATTATTTTACATATACCAAATATTTAAGGCATCAATTTAATTTCACCTAACTTTAACTGCAAAACCAGGCATTCATTTTAATTTAGCCATTTAGAATCTTTCAACAACTTATCAAAAATTTAGGAAATTGCAGAGTGTTATTTCCCACTTGTATTAAAACCAATTTTAGAATAACGTGAATCACACTGGCTATCTCTTTCCACTTTACATATAACAATTAAAAATAGCTAAGTGAAGTGATGAATCCTAGCTATACTGATTGAGTCCATGCTCCCTTAACTAATTCATCATATGCCATACAGACAAAAATGCATCTTCTGCGCTGCAGACACATATGTGAGGCATGTTTCTTCAAAGGCTTTCCTTTGATAATTTCTTACCTAGGCTGTAATGTATATGACATTTTTAATTATTTCATAATTGATCCTGTTTGCTTTTCTGAACAACTTTCAAATGAATCAGTAGATGGCATTTTATGTTTCCTACTAATTTAATTATCTTTACACTTTATATTATCTGGTTAAAGAAAATGTTATTCTATTGACACTCTCCTACTGCATGTACAGATAAAATATGTAAAGCAAAACTAGTTTATATTTCACAGGAAAATGCATAAGTGAGGGCAAATCTAATCATGCTTGAAGGAATTTTTGGTTATGCTCTAGCAGAATCAAAAGTATCTAAGCAATCACCTTGGGCATTGAACAGGTGTATCTGTATTTGCCCCCTTTCAGTATTTGCTCTTCTATTATACATCAGTGGAATGATTACACTGCATTTTGGTATGGCTGAAGCACTTTTCAAGCAAGCAAACTAATGAGTTCATTAAAATTTTTGCAACATGCTTATGCATCTTTTGATATAAAAAGACCCATTTCTCTCACTTTACTAGGGCATTAATCAATTAGTAATTTTGCTTCATTGCTAACATTGCTTAATGATTTATCAACTTCTGTATGCTTAAGAAAAAAATTACAAAAATAAGCAAATTACCTCAATTTCTTTGATGGTTTTGTCTGTGAATTTTTTCATTCTGGACCTTCTTTTTTTTAAAATAAAATCCCACAAATATATAATTAATGAACATAAAATTTTGTCCTAAGGAGTGAGGAACCAGAAAACAATTTAGGACACACGGCAGATAATCATCTGAATCTCAGTTCATTGGTGAGAATTTTGGTAAGGAAACAAATGTCATTCTGAGTGTATAAATAACAGAATGAAAAGTGTAATTAAAATTACTGTCTGACATTTTAGTGTAATCACTGAAAGTCATTATCCATTTCTAGTATTCATTGTTTAAAAATGGTGGTTGCATATTGCAGACATTAAAAAAGTGCTGCAAGATTTCAGCAAGCATTGTGTACAATGAGAAAGTTGAGAACTTTTATCTAAAGAAAAGTTAAGAGGTCTTTTGTATTTTTTATTGTCTCATGAAGAAATAAACCCTGATAAAGAAGAACTTAATTTTATTGTAATCTTGCAAACATGGCAGGGTTTGAATGCTGAAGCTAGACAAGCTGACACTAGAAATGCTGTTATATTTTTAGAGTGTGAAATTGCTTATAAGTCCCTAATTGCAAGAAAAATGTTAAACTGGGAACCAATCAGGTAAAAGCTGAAAATGGGGCAGAAAAAGAAAGGAGAATATCTCCACAGGTGAAGAGGGGGGAAGCTGATTTTGAGGAGACATCAGTAGAGTTTTCCAGGAACTTGTAGATAAGACGTGGGGACAGGATGGGTGGACTGCAAAGGACTTACCTGCCTGGTAGGAGAGAAGGTGACTCTTGTTCTGCTTGGTTGGACAAGGTGGGGAGAACAGGGGCATTTTCCCACCACTTGAATTCCTTAACCAAATCTGGCTTCTGTCTAAGGAGCATGCGCCAATCAATAATTATTGATTTAATGAAGGAATCACGTGTTCAAGTATTCTGGTACTTGTCAGGCAGGATGTCACCCCTTTACCATTTGTTATTCTGGGGCACTTTCAAAATATCCTTCTTTTAGTGCACTGTGTTCATCTCCTGTGTGGATGCTTATAGCTCTTCCAGCTCTCTCTGCTGTGCATTTCTATAGGAGTTTTTGTTAAAGACACTTAGAGAATGTTCCCCAGTGGCATACATTTTCAGTGGAAAGTTGTTCAAGTATAAGACAATGATAATGAAAATAGGTACAATTTCACTCCTTTTGTTTTTAAACAACATGTTTTCAGCAGGATGTCTAGCTAAAAGAGAAGAATGGAGTGCATCCTATGACATTACATCTCAAGCTTGGTAAATCACTTCAATAGCTGTATTACAGCTAGGAAATAGGTTTCCATTGCTATAAATTAAAGGTGAATTCACTTAACTAGATTAACTCAATTATGAGCAGATTAGGAATGGTTTAGGCATTCATTTGTTCATTTCCATTCATCAGCAGTTAAGTTTGTAGGAAGTCTGCTGTGTATAAGATAAATGCATTGCCATTTTATCCATTTATTCTTCAATTCAATTTGGGTTTTTTTTAAGGCAAACAAATGTAAATCAAAGTTTGAACTTAAAAGTTACTTCCACGTAGCAAAAATGTGAGCCCAACAAAAAGTGTCTTCCTGCATCTTGACTTGAGACCCCAAAGTGCAACTTAAAGGGTCTTGAGTGTTCTAAAAAAGCTAGGCAAACCAAATCCCTCCTCTCAGTGGGCTTACCTTTTGGCACTCATAGCCTTTCTGAAAGTGGTATTTCAGACTCATGAATATTTAGCCTGAGTGACAGGTATTTTAGTGTTAAAATGCCCCTTATATCATAGGTTCTGTACCTTGCAGAATGGCCAGAGAGATGACAGGAATGTGGGAAGTTGGCAATTGCCTAACTTCCTTGGGTAGAAGTCTAGGTGTATTAAAAATGTGCCAGTTTTCATGGTAATATTTGTGGGCCACCTGTTTTAATACAAGACATAAAATGAAAGCAAAGTACAGCTGAGATATGCAGATATGTTCAGCAAGAACAAGGGAAAGTGTATGCTAATATCTCCCCTGCTACTTTTACTCTGCCTGTTTTATAGGTACTTTCTGGGGAAAAAGATATTTTCAATAATATATTAAAGCCTCACAGTTAAATGTCTTGTACTTCTGAAATTTTAATATTGGCCAGGTGAATAGAAAATTAAGTACGGAGCAAGCATGAGCAAGAAAACCCCAAAACAATGGATATTTCTTTTGGGGTACTAGCAGGAGGACAGCAAAAATAAATCTATTAGCTAATGTTTTGTATGTTAATGATTTGTCAGGTTAGTGTCTGATGTGTACTTTGACTTATGCCAACAACAGTTTTGTACAGCAGATTATACTTCGCTCTAAATGCAAAATCTAGATGTGTCCAAGATGTTTGACTGTGTTTAAAATAAAGTCATGATAAATAAAAAAGAAAATCAGCTTGTTAACTTCAAGATTATTGAAAGTCTTTAGGCTGGTAAGTTGGTTCATATGATGAATATGCATTGTGGATACAGATGAAAAACTTGGAACTTAAAAAAACTCCTTAGTTTAAAGTGTTGAGGTTTAGGATATATACCTAAAATAAAATCATGACATTTCTGATCCTGAACTGCCTGATATTGAGCAAGAGTCTTTAATGAACTTTCATAAACTGCATCTTCAATCTGTTCAATATGTATGAGAAATGTTTTGATATATTAGTTAAAATTTCAACAGTTTTAGCTAATATTTCATAAAAGAGAATGCTTAAATCACTCTCGTCAATTTTTAATTTTAAATTTTAACTTATTTCTTAAAATTTCTTGATAAAAATAATAAATTCTCCATTTTTTTTTGTGGTGGTGAAGCAGCAGCTTCCCTATTTCTGTAAAAAAAAATCAATTGAGAACAAAATAAAACAAATGAAAACAAGAAGTTTTAAAAGATTGAGAATAATTTTATTGGCAATATTCTTTACTGCAGCCTTCTCTCTTCCCTTTCACTCAAAAACTTTTGACTTTATTTACATGATTTGTCTTTTAGAACATAAATATTTGTAAAAGGATGGAAGTATATATTGTATCATTCTGTCCTCATTTCTGCAAGTTTCCATTTAAGAATGAAGACAATTGATTTGTCTGGGATAAAATCAATGCAAATATAAAATGACTACAAAAATGTAGAGATATCCACTATAATTTGAAATATTTATCTTTAAGCAATTAATATTATCCTAAGTGTATAGAGAAATTTTCTACCCTTCTGCTTCTTCTTCCTTTTATAGTTACTTCAAACTTTATTGTAAACCAGGAAGTGTTTTTTTACTTGTTTTTCAATCTGTAGGAAATATTTTTTAATTTGCCTTCTTCTGGAAGAATGCAAAAAATGTTCACCAAAAATCATGGCTTTCATTTTTAAATAGCATACGTTTAACTGTTCTTAGAAAAGAAAAGAAAAGGAGGTAAAAAAAAGGGAGAATCATTTCACCTAGATAAGCTTCTTCTGATAACAAATTTGAGATGGAGAACTAGATGCCAAAAAATAACTGTATTTGACTTTCCTGTTTCAGTGAACTTGGCATTGTCCACAGACTGGAGTTGGTTATGAAATCACATTTTGCTACCGTGTGATGATAGAGTCTGTGCTGCCAAATGAGAAACAGCTCCTTATTAGAACCTAGTTTATCACAAACTCTGTATTCAGGCAAATTTCTGATGGAAGATAATAGCTTTATCAGTTTCATTTATCCATTATAACAATTTTGGGGAAAATACACCTATTCCAAACTCTAATGCATGTGTTGTATCACAGTGCATTTTCTTGATAGTTTGTCTATTCTTTCTGTTTCTGCTCACAATGCATTTGGTTCAGCTATGGTTTAGAGCCATCTTTCATCTCTGTACAGATCAGTGAACTGGGATGTTAGTCAGCATAGCACAGGCATATAAATATCAGTAATTTCCATGTATATATGGATTCACTTTCCTCCTCTCTGGACTGAACATGAAGTACATTCTAGGCTCAGTATAAAGCTCTTTGTCCTTTAAAGCTCCAGAGGAGCATGTTTATTCTTTTCCCTGCTGTTGACATTACCAGAAAAAAACCTCATTAGCTTTCTTGGCAATCCCTGGAAAGTACAGTCTGAGGAGTGCTGCTTCGTCCCTTATTATACCCACAGATAAATTCCACAGGATGTCTTTGAAACTGTGCTCAGTAACCAATAGAATGTTTTTGTAGCACTATGCTGGCAGTGTTCTTTTGGAAAGAGGAAATATGCAGTAAATTTTAACAAACCATCATGTTGAATTTTGATGCCTATCTAACTTGGATATATTTTATTGGCCTTTTAGTGAGATTTTTATGTGGCTATTTCTGAAATTTGGTATTAAATATGCTGACATTAAAAGATAATACCAGGGAAATGCTTTTTTTATTTGCACTTGAAAAATTGTACCTGAAAATGATAACTTTTTTTTTTTTGGATGATTATTATGTATTTTCTACGTTTGATAATTCATTGCATACAAACCAAACGCTAAAACACCAGGAAAACCACACCCTTGGATTTCTCAATTAAGAATAAAATTATGAATTTGTCATGGCATCATAGAATAGTCTGTCCTGGAAAGGACCATAAAGATCATCCAATTCCATCTCCCCTGCCATGGGCAGGGACACTTCCTGTGTCACTTGACACTTGTCACTTGTCACTAAAACAGGTTGCTCAGAGCCCCCTTCAACCTGACCATGAACACTTCCAGGGATGAGGCATCCACAGCTTCTCTGGAAAACCTTTTTCAGTGCCTCAACAGCATCGCAGGGAATAGATTCTTTCTAATCTCTAATCTAAACCTATCCACTTTCAGTTTCAAGCCATTCCGCTTGTGCTGTCACATGCCCTTGTTAAATGTTCTTCTCCAACTCTCTTCTTGGCCCCTTGAAGTACTGGAAGGCTCCAATTAGGTCTCCTTGGAGCCTTTTCTTCTTCAGGCTGAGCAACTCCCTCAATTTATCTTCAATAAGAGAGGTGCCCTGTCCCTCTGAACATCTTCATGGCCTGCTCTGGACTTGCTTTGCTACAACAAGCCCATGCAATTTTTGCATTTTCTTATGGTGAAAAGGGATTTGTTTGAATAACTCCTGTTGTATTGCACAACACCAGGAGAGTGAAAATTCATTCATTACTTTTTGCAGAATGTGGTACATCTGACATTAATATGAAGTGGGTTACTGTCATAGGTCCCAACAAACAGCTTTCACAGTTCAATAATACGTTCCTTGAGTGCTATAGGAAGGCCAGAAAAATGGCCTCCATGGAGTTTTATTTCTCTGAACACCAATTCCTGTGTACTAACTTCTGATAAAATTTCACACAAATTGCCTAATGTGTCTGAAATTGGTAATAAGTAAATAGTTGGAGGGTTAGATGATGTAGTTCAAGAAACCTTCCAAAGTTTATTCTGCTTACTCTGAGATTAGCTCAACCTTTTGCATTTTGGTTTGGTCTAGAAATCTCAAATATGTAAGGATGATGTTTGTTTGCTTGTTTTCTGAGGTGCATCCTGTTGTAAATAGATTTATTTTTCTTTAAATATACATAGTTTTATATTAACTTATCTTAATAAAACACTTTTTAAAAATTCAAAAACCTTTTAGATTTTCACTGAAAAAATATTAAAATTTTCAATGAAAAGCCACAAGAAGATTTTAATTGAAAAAGAGTTTTGGTTGATTGTTTTCTTAATAAAAATACTTTTCTTTAAATCTGTTATTAAGTTCTGGTATGAAAGGTAATCTGATGGGTATTCCTTTATCTTTAAAGATATTTACTATAGGATTAAAAATAATCAAGAAAGATTAGAAAATATGACTTGAACAATAACATCCTAAGTTCAAATATGGTTATTTTTTGAATTGTGCTATTAAACCTAACCTTTAAACTTAGAATATATTGCTAAAGAGTGTTTCTTCTTGTCATGATATAAAGCAATTCTGCAGAAGAATATTTAGTTTTGTACTTTAACATGTACATTATACGACAATTCACAGAAAAAAGCTGAAATTTGTTCAGCAGAAATAAATGGCAAAAAATTCCTTATTTGCCAGTAAAATTTTTGATGTGGAAGAAATAAATAGCTTATATGAACACTGAGGGAATATTTAGATAAGCAGAATGTGGTTAATTAAATAGGACTTGGAGTCTACTACCTGCAGCATATCACAGGTGAGATGTATTGCTGCAGGTGTTAAAGACTGTGTTTTCATATATTACCATGCATCACTGATTAGATTTAGGTCACTGTATTAGGAAATGATCATTATAGACTTAGATGGATACTGTGATACTCTCTTCATGGTGTTTTGAATCATTATCCTGCTCTTCTAAATGTTCTTTATTACTTCACATTCTCAGTCCTGGAACAGATGGTGTACAGGTGGATTTTAGCTCCCATGCATAGCTTGACTGCAGCAAATTAGGATCTTCTTTTATAGAGCTTACAGTAACCATGGAGAGTCTGTATAAAAAAGTTTGAAGCCTTTTTTAATATGTTGGATTATATCTATAAAGAAAATCTTCTCAATGACCAGGCTTTTGTAAGTGCCTTTTTACAAAATAAGTTTGGGTTTTGTTTGATTTTGTTTTGTCTTGGTTTTGGTTTTTGTTTGTTTTTGCTGCTGTTGTTTCAGTTTGGTTTATTTGGGACTTTTTATTTTTATTTTTAACTTTAATAGTTTAACCTTTGGACACAGTTTATAAAATATGATACTGTGAATAAATTGTTTTGTGAACAGACTTTTCAAAAGGTTATGAGTCATCTATCAGAAATTATTGTCTTGGCTTTTCTCAATAAACACAATTCTTTTCATTCAAATGAGTCCATCAGAACATCAGGTAGTGGAAATCCGTTTAGATGGATGGGTTTCAGGAGAATATTTCTTAAGAAACCAACTCAGCTTGATTTTGGTGATTACCTGTATTTATACTTGTATTTATTCAAGAGCTTGTTATGAAGCTGAGCTCTACTCCACAGCATGATTTTGTTCATCGTAAAGTAACAAGCAACAAGAAATTAAAACAGAGCAAAAAAGCAGTGCAATGACCACACCAGGATTTTATAATGTTAAAACAAAAAATGTCATAGTGAGAAAGAGAGTGGAAAAAGAGTGATAGAAGGCAAATGTGAAATATCATCAGACAGGTATGAGGCACGATCTTGCATTAGCATCAGGTGAGACCACTCCATCAGAGGCCTGGCATGTGAATGCATGCACTCTCACTGCAAGAAGAAGAGTGAAGAAAGGTGAAAATTCTCAGTCTGGCACCTGTATACCTGGAGGATTCACACTGGTTGCAGATAAATAAAGAGGTAAACTCAGCAGAGCTGCACATAATGCTTTCAGAGATCAGAGTCCAGGTGGGAATGCAGCACTGGGACGTGTGGATGCCTCTGCCTGACCCCGCGTGGTGCTGAGAAAGCTCTGCTGGTTGTGGGGGTTGTGCTGCCAAGGTACAATGCACTATACTGAGTGGGTGTGTTGGCACCTCTGAAGAAGCTCAGGGATACCTTCCTCCAGGCTTTCCTGCCTAGATAAGTTGGGAAAACAGCTACAAAATGACCTAATACTTCTTCAGACTGTAGAAATCGAAAAAAATCAGATGAGTTTCAAGGAAACAGGATTTTATATGCATTACTTTTTTTATTTAACTAATATTTGCAACTACGTTTTATATGTCAACTTACTCTCAAAAGAAACAAATCTTAAAGGGCTCCAGATAACTGCAGAGATAGAATTAAGAATCTGAAAAGGCTTTGTAATATATTCCTAAATTAAAAATCATACTTTTTTTTCTAATTTTATTGGCATTTTGATGGGTGATTAAGCAATTGTTCCAATGGGGGTATGATATGGGCATAGAAAACAATATTTGAGTGGGCTGAAATGTTGGAGGTTTGACTTTAAGAGAAAGCAGCAGAAAACTGACAGGCTGTAGTAATGGTAAAGAATTCTTTCTCTTGTCTAGGAACCTTCCTTGAAGCAATTTTTGTAACTCTTAGGCAGTTTCTGTAAGATCAGCATCTAGTGTCTTGTCTTTGTAAGTATTTAGGAGGGAATTAGTCTGTAAATCATCTTTTTATGAAATCACTCAATGGGATTAAAAATCTCAAATGCAGCTTATGTAGAGTAGTAGCTGTAGTTTACACAATGGGATCATCAAACCCTAAATCTTCTTTTCTTGGAACTTAACACTACCTTATAAACAGATATAACTGTGACGGAAGCTTGTTCAAGTTGTAGCAATTAACACAGGCTGTGTCTCATTGCAGTTGCTCAGGCTATAGTAAGCAGAGATTCCCACTATGACACCTTACTTTTACTGTGTTTTTAATCACATCACGATTTGGAGGATTTTTTTTTTTTTTTTTTGGTAAGGGGATTTGTTCTGCTCTGAAGACTGCAGAGGCAATATTGATTTTTATTCTTATGGGCTACAGAAGTCCAACTTTCTTACAGGGAGACAGCAAAAGGAAATGAGAATCTATATGAGGCCCTTTCCAGTTAATATCTGCCAGGTACCTAGTGCAATAACAAATTAATACAGCATTTCCTCTCACTGTCTGCAAGAATGATTAAATTATTTTAAGCAAGTAGAGCTACAATTAGCAAATTAGGGAGTTTATGTGGTCTTTGAAGTAATGGTAGCAGTTAGATCTTCATATTGCATCACAATTACCAGTGAGAACACTAGCTTTACTGACTTTTAAAAGATCTGACTTGTGCATGATGGTAAGTAAGCATACAATGCTGTTTCTGTGGCTATTAATAGAGGCTTCACAAGCTGGAAAAACTCTGCTTGTATTACATACCTGAGAAACTATGGCTACATGAGTTCCAACAACTGCATTGAATCTATCATTGAATCTAGGTACTAAATTTTAGATTGTGAATTATTTTTAAGTGTCATGATCTTAGAATTTGGATTCCCAGGCATAATCAAATGAAGTTGATAACCCAATTAAAACTACCTTCAAGTCAGTCCTAGAAGCTGAATTTTTGATATTCTGAATAGTGCCAGAAGCAAGATGATCTTTTTCTTTCCTACATTTTTGACTTTTTCATGCATGAGTCTTTTCTCAGCCTAGTATTGCTGGATTCAGCCTGCTTGCCAGGTATGTCTTTTGCCAGCTCAAGGTGTGTGATTTCATCACTTGGCAATTCAACAGGTCCCTGCACTCCATGAGCTTCCGATAGGCTGACATTTAAGTCAGATAAAAACAACCCTTTTGTGGCAAGCAGGTAATCAGGACAGTGTCATCACTGTGCTTGAGTATGCGTTCAAAGGAGAATGGTGTCTGGTTTGCCCAAATGTAAAAATAGTATCTTTTTAAGGACTTCAAACCAAACCAGCACATTAAATACTAAAAACCTTGATAACAAAAGGAAAAAAAAGAAAAAAAAGAAAAAAAAAAAAGAAAGAAAAAAAATAATAAAAAAAATGTGGATGGATGTTTTTATATTACTCTCATTGTACAGTGATAAACTAGAAAGATTTATTTTGGAATTTTTGAGCCAAACAGCACATCTATAAAATATATGTCTTGGGCTGGATTTTTTTTAAACTTTTGTGTTTTTTTCCATAATGAAAATCAGTTGCAAACCTAATTTAATTAGCTAGTTAAACAGAATTTAACTGTCTTCCGTATGATACTGAAGGAAGAAATCGGTATTGTTTGATGTATATGAATTTTAGTCATTACATATTTATATATGTATTATATATTACATATTTTATATAGAGAAGAAAATGCCAAGATTTGAAGGATGTTTAATGCTATCATTTTTCATCATATCACTTACTATAACTAAGTGTCCCAATGCCATGGGTGCAGATGTCTTGAGCAAGGACCCCAAAGGAACCATTAAAATTTAAGATTAAAAATACTCTTGGAGAATTTCTTTTGCACCATCTGGGGTTTTTTGACTAGGAGTTTGGCTGCATGGTCCTGAGGATTCAGAATTTTTTAAAGCAAGCTAAAAAGATTCTCTGGCATAAATTTAATATCCAAAATGAAGTTTTTTGAGATTAGCCATAAATTTTCAGTAATATTAAAAATGTTAGTAGTTATTATTTCTACTGACAGTTTTTGGAATGTGAATTTCTCATACCAGAAGAGGAGATTGAGATGTGTAGCCTCAAGCCTTACTGCATTAAAAATATGGCCTATGTTCCATAATATTAATAGAGAACAGTACCTGTAAAAAATATCTTGCTGAAGAACACTCATCACCAGTCTCCTTGAATGGAGAGATCAGCTGTTCAGCAAATATATTGTTCTTCTAATAAAGACTTTTTTTCCTGCTAAAAAATTGTCCTCATTTGTCTTCAATAAAAGTAAATTACATGCCCAGATATCAACAGCTTCAAATATGGTCCATTTAAACAGGTGAATAACCTTGTATCCTAGGCAAGAGTCAGTGAAAAAAGCCCAGTTATACTCCTTCACAACAACCATAAAGGTATAAAATTAGTGCAGACGTTGGTATATAAGTTTCTGAAAATTTAATACTGAAAGATTCCATGGACTGACCTCCCAGATAGTCCGTATGATCTCTAAAATAGGGTCTTTAAAAAATGGGAAGCATGGGAGTGAGTATATAGGTTATAGGTGTTTTAAATTACTTCCAAATTTAAGTCCATTTTTCAGTAAAACTGTGACCCGTAAACAGATTGTAAAGCATTGTAAACTAAAATTACTTCTTAAATGTTTTATAGCATTAATATAGTTTTATGTCTTTGGAGATTAGTAGCTTTAAAATTGCCTTAAAATAACCATGGCAACAGAGTAAATTTTCAGTGGACATCAGCTGTTCACTAATGGTTGTTGTAATTACAAAGAAAAAAGATAGTAAAAACCTGTAAATTACTTATCCTTTGATTGCAGTGTATTAATTATTGCTGTGCGGACTTGAAGGACTCAGGAATTTCAAGCATTTTTTCCTTGCGCATCAGGCTTCTCAGTAACTGCTTTGTAGTCTTTCCCTGTTTCTGGCACAAGGTAATACTTTAATGAATAACGTAGCATTTGTTGTGAATTGTATTACGTGGTTTTGCATTCTAGAAACATCAGAGAATAAGACATGACAAGGTCATAAGGCTGAAATAACATTACCTTGTATACTTTGAAAAATTTAAAACTGTGATTCAGACAGTGATGTTTCTGCTTGATGCCTCTCTCCAAATTTTTTGTGGTAATTGAAGCGTGGCCTGCAGCTCTGTGTGTGTGTGTGTGTGTACAGTTGTGTGACTTAGTTCATTTTTGATGTAGACCACACAAAAGAAATCAAGCTACAAAATGGTTTATGGATATTTAACAGTTCCTCTTCAGAACTTTGTCCTAACTAAATGTCAGAGATAAGCCCCAGCTGAAGCACTGGAATGAAGGTTGGTTTTCATCCCTGACAATTCATAGAAATCAATATTAGGAAATGCCCTGATATACTTTTAACCTGTTTAGTTATTTTGATTAACACACAGCTGATTGCACTCCAGGAAAAACAGGAAATAGCTCAATGTCAAATAGGATCTTGTTCAGCAAGAAGAACGATCCTCATGGGTGACTGAGAGTACATTGGTCATAATAAGCTGCATGTGAGGCTTGGTTAGAGAAGAAAACGGCATTTATGTTTCAGGTGTCTGTTAACTAAATGTTAATGGACTAATGTCTGTTACATAATGACAATCCCAATGAGACAATGTTAAGGATGCAGATGTGTCTTGTTTGAGAAATCTTAAATTATTCATGTGCTTTCAGAACACTTATAGCTAATTGCTTTTGGCTGTGGGTTTGTACCTTGGGTGTTGGATTTTTTTTGGTAAACTGACTACACTTCATATAAGCCTTAAATAGGAAATTGTTTAGTTCCTTCATTCTCTCTGCAATTCATTATTTCAAGTATGATTATGTGACACTGGTTTTGTTTGCCTGTTTTCTGTTCATTTTTATTCTAGCAATATATCATATCTGGAAAAAAAATGAAGGCTTAGAAAAGAAATAACAGAATCTTAAGATGTCAGTAATGATATCTGAGAAGTATGGCCATGTGTTGCTGTGCCCCATGTCGCACGGCTGTGGGCAGCCCTGGGCACCACAGCAACACTGTGTGAGGTTCTTTGCCGACCAGGAGCTGGGCACAGCGAAGGCAGGGAGAAGAAAGGCGGCACTCCAGGACGGGGAGACCAGCAGAGTTTATTCACCCCACGGCTCCAGTCTCATGGAGACAAGGAGCGCATGGGAAATTACAGGTTTTATAGGATGGAAGAACACAGGGTTGGGTTTAGTTACAGACCAATAAGGAGAACTCAGGGGGTGGTTCATAATATAATAGACATTCATAATATCAAATCAGGGAAAAATGGGAGGGGGAGGTTTGGGTTTGGTCCAATCACGCCAGGCCCTCTCCAGAATTTTCTAGACTCTGGGAGAGGCTTTACAGTGACTAGCAGTGTCAGGGGGTCACTCAAAATAAGAGGGACACATGGCAGGTGTTGAGACAAAACAAAGGGATTGGGAGCAGCAGGTCCAGGGGAAACAGCTTGGGTTAAAGAAAAAGGAGAGTGAACAGGTGGGGGTTACATGAGACAAACCATTACATAAAGAACTTATAAATAAATGAAGCATTAAACAGAGAAAACCAAAAACCCACTGCAACAGCCATGGTCTAGGACTTCCAAGAGCCTGGAGACAGAGGAGCAAAATCACAAATAAAAGCTCTCCAGGAGTTTTCCAAGAGCAATCCTTGTATTGGGGATGAAGTGTGTTAGCTGGACCATTTCCCATTTTGATGACATTTTTACAATTACTCTGAGGATAGTTATCTTTACTCACCAGGATGCTGCCTCGCTCCCCAGGCAGCTGTTACTTGAGGCAAAGAACTTTTATTTGGTTTTCACTGGCCTCAGGAACCTATTAATACAGATCAGTTGCTCGAGGGGCTGGACAAACTCTAAAAACATTTGTCCAAAAGCACCTAGAAAATAGATGGCTCTTCAGATGTTCATTTTCCTGCAGACAGCCCTTGCAGCTTAACTAGTTCCTGCACATCACAGTCAGGGTTGATTCCTATACTAGTGTGTGGCTTTCTTTGATCATCATCCTTGTAAGAGCCCCACTACCTTTTGGGCACTACTTTCACTGAGCTCCACATTTCCTTTCTCTCATGTGGTTCCATAGCAGGGGGATTCTTCTGGAGTGGAACGGGAAGAAATCCTTCTTTCTGAGACTATACAGGCACTTGTGAGTTACTAGTAAGTTGTTTCCTTATCTGAAACACTTTATCTTAGTGTCTTTTAACTTCTGAAATTCACAGAGGTATGTATGAATCTGCTTGGCATGTTTTCATCCTGGCATGAAATGCTCAATGCTCAGACTGGAGTCTGAAGTGGGACAGCTGTAACTCATCTCTGCCTTCTCACAGTATGTGCAAGCTGAGGAGAAAAGTCTGGTATCATCTGAAAGACACTCTATCAATTGTCAGCTTGATAGGCTCTTACCTGAAACGTGACAAAAAAATCTGACTGAGGTCAGCAGTGCTGAAATAAGTGCATCTTTCTGGGACTAGTAAAACAAAGCCAAGAAAACCCAACCACAACAACAAAACCAAAACAACAACCTTCCCCCGCCCAAAAAAAAAAGGAAAGGGGGTTGAAGCACAACAAAACACTTGCCAAACAGTGCCACACAGCAGGAAAAATGGAACACGTAGGTTAAGGAGGATCCTCAGTATCTCACAGTAGTTAATGGTGAAGGGTGCACCAAGCTCTTCATGCCATGTAGATCTCAAATATGTCTTAGTGCATCCTTGTATACACTGAGATAAACTGATGATTTATAGTCAGAAGAAAATTATTCTGTGCTTCCTAGGAGTATACTAACTAGATTTTTAGGTAAAAAAAGTAGCAGAATGCCTTAGACACTCCTGGATGTCCTCAATCTCTTCTGATCTCTTTGAATGGCTTTATATAGCTACAGCTTCTTGATTTTTTTTCTTTTTCTTTTTTTGCCACAAGAATCATAACAACATAAATAAATGGTATGAAAACTCTTTTAATCTTGAGATATATTGTTCCTGTAACATGGCTGTGTTGCTGTGGTCTGCAGGTGATCCTGATTTAATAGAGAAATTCATGTCTACTTAAAGTGTATTCATTTTCATAATACTAAAAAATTACTTGTGGTTGTATTTGTGGAAAAGATTCCTCACAGTTTCACTCCCACTTATGTCCCAGCCTATGTGTCAACTACTTTTTTTTGTTGTTTTTGTTTTTGTTTTTGTGGAAAATCATAACCATGAAATATTTTCAAAAGGACTACAAAAAATGTGCTAGCTATTACTTGGGCTGCAAAATATATTTAAAAAGAAAGAATTCCCAACCACAACATTTAAAATCAAAATATGCACATGCACTTGATACATCTTCTACCAAAGAGCATTTGATACTATCCAGTCTATAATGCTGTGCAAACTAAAATTTATGCATCTATTCACACATTTTTATATGAGAAATCTAACCACCCTCTTATAACTTCCTCTTTTGGTACAAGCTGTTAGCTTGTACTAGATAATGTCATATCACCCTGCTACTATTTTAGTATGTTACTAGAGTAGTATTTATCTCTCAGTTGAATTTTATACCATGTGTTGATCTTTAGGGTATTGAGTGATCTGTTCCCATTGCACATAATATCTGTTAACTGAGCCTGTTGGCTTTTTTGACTTGCTGGATTCTTCAGCCATAGAACTGAATCAGTCTTCTCTGGCACACAATGTATGCTGTAGATTTCAAGATGAAACCTGTCTCTATGGATTTTTTGAGTACAGATTGAAAAGAGCCTGTATTCTTTCAAATATGCTGGTAGCACTGAGCTTTTTGGCTACATGTATGGTACAGCAAGCTTTTTGTCTCACTCTCTCCCTCCTCTCTTCTCCTCAAAACTCCCTCCCATGAGTGGACAGAGCTGTCTCTTTTCCAGGGGTGAAAGCAACAAAGCTAAGGTGGCAGGGGAGGTTCAAAGGTGCTCGTTTTCTGTTCTTCAGTAGCTCCTTCCCCATCAGAACCTCTTTCATCACATTTTTTTCCTAGGATTGATGGATGCTTCTGACAAGGCTGCAGTGCTAATTCCTGCCTTGCTGTAGCACCTACCTGTGAAGTGGCTCATCTACTTCTCCTACCCCTCCCTGTTAGCAGTGAAGTAGGGAAGGTCATTCACATAGCATTGCCCCACCACTGGGAGGAGAGGTCAAGGCACAGTCTTGTTGAGCAGAGAACAGGCTGAATCCAGACTGGGAAATACAAAACTGCCTTCCCAGTGCTATGTCACCATAGCAGGTGACAGACTCATGTCTACCAATTTTAATTCTTTATCTGGCAAAATTCAAAGTTTAATCTGTGATACAGTCATGTTACAGGCATACATATTTTCTGCTAGTAGACTCAAGGTGCTGTAAGGAGAGGAGCTAGGGTTCTGTCTTTTTATATTCTGGGTTGAGTTTTTTGTATTGAGAGGGAAAGAACAAAACTTTCACCACTGTAGTATATTTGCTAAGAGTGGTCAATAACAGATGCTGCGGGAGAGAATGTAGGGAACAAGGAAAATGTAGATGGATTTTTCTCCTGTGTGTTCTTCTTGTAGTTGTAGCTGGAGGACTGCATGAACCAGAGTTTGCATTTAGATCACTGCTTTTAATAACCACTGTTACAACAACTAATTAATGATAGGGCAAATTGCTTTTTACTACTCCTATACTGTTGATGGCTAGAGTTCAGTCTCATTTCTGAATTTTATTCATTTCTGGGTAAGTTTTATGATGTGTATCTCTGCTTGATGTGGGAAAAAGCTCTAACAGGTTCTGTAAGGAAAAAAAGCTCTACTTGTTATTTGTTATTATAAATGCCATGTGCTTATGGTACTTGCCCTAGCTGATGTTATAAAAGAGTGGAATGAACTGTTCCTTTCACAGAAATACACGATTTTAATTTTTCACTATGCTGAGAACCAAGACATCAAATAATTATACACTTCTGTGCAAAATCACAGCTGAGTTCTTGTTCATCAGCTTCAAAAATGTAAAGTTTTACTGCCTCACCTGGAATTGACTTATATCAGTTTATTTCAATACCAAATTTTTTACTTTCTCTATAAGCCTTGTAAAGGGTTTGTATTAATTTGTGTTACATGTGCCCCAAATCTGTATATAATTCATTTCTTGCAGCACTTTTAGTTTCTCTTTCATTCTATTTTATGCATTCATACATGAACAGTTAGAATTTGCCCTGTGGTAAGTAAGATAAATTGCCTCAACATGGGCATCAAATGCCATTTAAGATACCCCAGGGTATCCATCTGGCCTCCAGCTGCTGCCTCAGAAAGGCACAGATTCTCTCTCATATGCATATTCTGCATTTCTGCGTGGATGTATCCAGTATCTTAAGATATTTAAAATGTCAGTAAAGGTCTGTGTTTACTGCAACTGGATGAAATCCTGTTTTATTGTCCTAATCTTGAACTGAGACATGTAGGGTATGCATGAAAAGAAGTCGTTTCCGATTTTGAATAGCTGTAAGACAAACATAGTTTTTTATTTTAGTAACCACATTGCTCATTGTTTGTAAATGTCTGCTGTGTGGAGATTGAGCAGATAATGGCTTCATTTATCACAAACCTCACGTAGCTTGGTACATTGTATATTCTTTCTCTGACAGCCTGACACTCACAAATTAACTTTTGATAGTTCTGGTTAGTTGTTTATAATTTTCTGTGGGTTTTCTCTTTTTTTGTATTAAGTGTTATAACAGCCTGTATTTACTCTTTCCATTTATTCCATTTCAACCTTCTATTTCGTTTGTCTCTTTGACATCTTGCTCAATTTTACAAATGCATTTTTCTTCTCTGGGAACACTTGGTATTGAAAGTTCAAATGGTTGTCCTCCCTCTTTTTACTTTCCTGAGAACAATTTAATTCATGTGCATCTCTGTAGTACTTTTTACTTTTAAAAGCTGATTAGAATGAAATGATCATTAAAAAAATCTGAACCTTAACTCTAGTATTTGAAATTATTTGCATGAATTAATGAAATAAGAGTTGACCCTATAAATCTGAGGACTCTTTCCATAAAGCTGAATGCTAAGAGATGATGCATTCTGAAGTTTTGATACACAATAGTTAATTGTATTTTAGTGCACTACACAACTGCTTGACTTCCATTCTCCTAAGTCTACCTTTGAATCCAGACTTTCTTCTTTAGATTCATAGCAGATAAAGTAGTTTATGTGGAACAGCTCAAAGGATGAAGACTCATCTTGAGTAATTTTAATTTCAGATTAAAAAAAAAGAAATATCAATCCATAGACATATTATTTGAGAAATAAAAGATTTGTATCTGATATCAAACTTCATAATGAAATCTGCTCCTCTAGAGTTGGAATATTCTGTAAATGGCAGTCGTGAGACTTATCAGCACAACCACTTTTCTATACTTTTGTCAAGGTACTGAAGTAACAGGACCTCATAATAAAGAAATATTTTTAAAGATTTTCATATGAGAGGAATCCAAGTGTGTTGATTTAAAAGATTTTTTTTTTTTAGGCTCAACTCTGTTCTTAAGGATCAGCACTGTTCTTAATTTAAGAACTTTTATGTATTAATCACTTTTATATGGACTTGGCCAGTACTACACATGAACTTGTGGTTTACAAGTCAATCCACTTCTTTTCTACTTCCTGAAATGTAAAAGGAATTTCACTGGAAGGCATTGTCCAAGTGCACACTGTGACCTCACAGAGACCTAGTATTACAGTCTGCAGTACAAGAGGAGATATTTTAGAATCATGTGAAATGTAATTTGACAAAGTAGGCACATGAAGAAATAAGTAGTTGCTGAGCTGCATCTCAAGAATATCAAGGTACACGTTTAAAGATTTCTTCAGAAGAATGTGAATTTTCGAGTCCAGTGCACAAAGGACCTGTACTACAACAGTTGCTTATCAGAAAGGGTACTCCTTGATACCTGTGTAAGGCATTGAAAATTCAAAAGGGTCCATCACAGCCTTGAATGTGATTTAGAAACCTCAAACATTTTACCATTTTTTCCTTTCTAAATAACTTTTCTGGCTAGTTCAACCTGCATTTTGAGAGCCTCCTAAAGAGTTGAGGTCACAGAAACATTCTGAAATGTCTATCTGAGGTGCTAGTTTAATACCTAGGGTTGTTTAATGCTGATTGCTGCAAAGTGGGAAGGAGGAGGGAGAATTTCTTTCAGTACCAGAGTATTTCTTTACACCTAAAAATTGTAAATATGTCCTTTGCTCAGAAAAGAGATACTTATGAAACAGATCTCAAAATAAATTAGTAACTATGTCTTTATATTAAAAAGCTCCAAGTCATCCCAACCCAAACCAAATAAAGATTGGCAGGGAGGAGAGATGAAGAATGTAAAAGCTCACATATGATTTTCCATAGTTAGCCAAGCTTATTTTGTAGTCTGGAAATTCCACCATGTACTTCTCTTTTAGACATCCAGAATAAATTAAAAATTAAGTTAAAATGGTGACAGATTGAATACAATTACCTGAGTCATTCGTGAGTTAAAATTACATATGGCAGCATAACCAGATATAGAATAAAATGTTAAAATGCTCAGACATAGTTTCCTCACTTCTATTTAGCTATTTTATTAAATGATTGCTTTAAAAAAATTTAAAAAAATTAAATCAGTGAAAGTTTTTTTAAAAAACTAGCCTGCTTTCTATACTCTCTGGTGATCTACACTAGCATTATAGGAAGATTTATCCTAAGAAAAAGTCACATTTTGGTTTACAATGAATATGGTTCCAAATGAAGCTAGTCAGGTTCATTCTCTAATATAAATATCCCATTCTAGAACTGTTTGTTTTGGTTTCCCAAAGTACTTTTTATCTAAGCTGGAATTTATGTAGTCCTGGCTCACTACCTCAGGTCTTTGTGGTATTCTGTGTTATTTTCTCTCCACAGTGTGTTAAATTTAAGTTTATCAGGCATACATCAATGTCCAATAAGAGGAGCATTTAACTGCTCTCTGTTTTAAACTTGAACTATGATGCAATTCCCTACAATGGTAATGATATGTGGTAGTACCAGATATCACGAGTGTTCAGTTCTGCACATCTGGTTGTGAGAAAAAGAGACACTTGTATACTTCCATGGCATTTGTTAGAGCACTATATACTGAATCCAGGATTGCCTCCTCACATGAGATTAGTTGTTTTGGTCAGCAACAGTGTTTCTCCACATCGTTTATTATCTGATCTCTATACAGTGTTAATCAGTTTTTCCACAGAAGTATGCACTTTATTTTTCTGGACTATCCAACCAAGCATATTTTCTTAGAAAATCTTTTCTATTTGAGGACTATCCATTCTTAAATGCACTGTTCATTCAGATCATTCACCAGGGCATATTTTTCTTCAGATGAGATTAACATTTTTTATAGATACTAGTTAACCCTTGGTAGTTTGTTTATAGCCTTGAGGCACCTAGTTTATCTTAACACTTTAATTCTGTCCTTACAGTTTCATGACTCCTGCTACCATCTTGCATTCATTATTTTGGGAACCACTGGTCATATCCACAGGTTTTCTTCAAATGCCTTTTACTTTGTTTTCTTGGTTATGCAGCTAATGGTTTATTAGCACAATCCAGTCATGCATACCTCCTAGTTATAGTTCATTAAATGTTTCATTCCACAATGGAATATGAATATAATGAGACATGGATTAAAGTAATAGTCTCCTTGTTAACAGAATATACAAGTTATGGCAGCATTGCTAAAACACAATCAAATATATTTTAGAGCAGTTGCTGTGACTGTTAGTGTACTTTCTAAAATCTGCTGTTTAACAAAGGGATAGTGGGTTTTTCTCAGTGTTAGGGAGTGTACATCTTCTGTGACTTATTCCAGCTTTTAGAAGCCTGATTTTATTAACTTGACAAAGGTTGTTTGACTTTTGCCTCATGAGAAAAATCTTGGTGGACTCATTTGGAGAGGTTGCTGAATTTAGCAAGTTGTTACGTCCCTGTTGGCTGTGGTGCACAGCATGAGATGCTGTTGTGCTCTAGCTGAGAGCAGCACTACACCAAAAAAGAACGATGGTTCTGATCTGGACTAGTCAGTATCTTTGTATGTTGTGGTTTAATTCCTGCAGCTGAGCATCACACAGACTTGGTCTCTCCTCCATCAGTTGGGTCAGGGAGAGAACTGGAAGGGTAAAATTCAGAAAACAGGTGGGTTGAGATAAAGACAGCTTTAGGTGAAGTGAAATCTGCACACATAAGCAAAGCAAAAGAACTTCATTCACCACATGCTTTGGGCAGGCGGGTGTTCAGTCATCCCCAGGAAAGCAGGGCTCCATCACACATAAGAGTGACTTAATGCCATCTCCCCAATGTCCCCTTCTTCCTTCTTCTTCTCCAGCTTTATATGCTGAGCATGATGTTATATGGTAGAGAATATCCCTTGAGTCAGTTGGGGTCAGCTGTCCTGGTTTTGTCCCCTCCCAACTCCTTGTGCATCCCCAGCCTCCCCAATGACAGAGTGGGATGAAAAGCAGAAAACACCTTGACTCTCTGTAAGTGCTGCTCAGAAAAAGCTAAAACATCCCTGTGTTATCCACAGTTTTCAGCACAAATCCAAATCAGAGCCCCATACAATCTACTGTGAAGAAAATTATTTTTATCCCAACCAAAATCACCACAAGATACTTCTAAAGCCAGCCATATATTATAAGCTCACATTCTCAGTGCTGAGCATAATAATATTTTAAGTCCTATTGGTCTTAAGGGATACCAAGGGCATTTCCTATCTGTTCATAAAAATGATAGTTTTTCCATGAGGTCTTCAAATGCTGCTGAGTGGAAAGATGAATTCTGTTGTTACTATAGAGAAGTGTTTTGAAGGTTACCTCCATAACTATGTACCAACAACAGCTGAGTATGTGTTTATTGTGTGGAAGAAATTTATTGCATCAACCTGCTGTGTGAGCAGTGAAGAATAATTTCATTGCTTGAAAGATTGTAGACTGGGATTTTTCTTGCCCTTTATTCTGTCAAAAGAATTGGGAGCAAAGCATGAAGAGCTTTCCAAAATTTTCTCTGGAGTCTCTTCTATCTTCATGGGGTCTTAAGTCTTTACCACACATAATTTTTGATACTCTTCTTTCATGGTTGCTCACATTCAATTTTTGCAGCCAGAATTTTTCTGGCAGAACTGTGAAATTGGCACAGTATTTAATGTGCCACTTGTCACTCTCAAAGCACTGTTTATTTCACTGGATATCAATTTTATATGAAAGCTGTTATACAAAACAAAATGCTTTAGAGAACAAAATACTTTATGGGAGAAAGACAGACCGATCTACAAGAAGAATTTATGTTGAACTCCTGGAGTGTGTAGACTGCTCCCACTTTTACCAGCTTACTTCCACTTGATAAGTATCCAGAACTTCAAGCTTTTTTTTTTTCATTCTACGGAAACCACTCACAGTGGATTTAGTGCCTCTGGGTGATACATTAACATGTGTTATAGTGATGGGCACACTGATGAACTGGCTATTCTTTTCTTGGATATTCACATGGAGAAATATGAAAATATTGTGGGGGCATTTTGTGGTAATTTGTGATTTTCCCCCAGTAAAGATAAATTTAATCTCCAGTCACTAAAATAGAACATTAGCATAATTGAACTTTTCTTCGATGAACCTCAACTATAAATATGATTCACCTATATATATAAATTTGGAAAGGTGTGTAGTTTTTGAAAAGTCTCTGCAGGAGTGCAGGTCCTTGATGTCACCTTGAGGGAATCCATCAAAATGTGTTCTAATTTGGCTGGTCTGGTTGCCAAGGTAGATGTGTAGTTTTCAATCTTTGAACATTTTGTTGATCGAAGTAAGAACAGTGTCAATTTATAACTTTTGACAGCTTCAGCAATGGCCTTTTTTGTCAGGCGGTGTCATGTATAGAGGAGAGAGCAACAAGTACAGCTGATGTACTTAATTTATTTTGATAAAGTGCTTTTGCATAGCCGGTCAGTGCTAGAAACAGCATACTAACTGTGACACAATTTAAACATTTGCATCTCAAGGTCTTTTATGAGTATTGGCTCCTAAGTTGATGATATTAATAATATTTTTGTACTTAATGGAGGACTTTCTAATGTACAAGATTGATATTATAGCCTACTGCCAAGTATACACATCCTAAAGTGAAATTATGTCTTTCTTCACGTCAAAAGAAATTTCTTCATTTCTGTTTATCCTAGAATTTCCCAATGATCTATAATGTACACACAAAACACCCCCAAACAAACAAACAAACAAACAAACAAAGAAAAAGACTGTAAAGGATTATATTTTTTAATTATCTTCATAGAATCATAGGATATATTTTTTGATGATGTTAATAACCTACATTTTATCTTTGGGAGGTTTCTGAATTTATTATCAGAGTATACTTGCATTAGGAAGAACCTGTTCAATTTCTAATTAGTATTTTTTCTTTAATATATATATTTAAAATTGCTTTAAATATATTTATTGTTTCTTAATATTTTTTTCAGGGAGTGCTGGAACACCTGTTGTTTTCAATGAAAATGGAGATGCTCCCGGACGCTATGATATTTTTCAGTATCAAATCACCAACAAAAGTACAGAATACAAAGTAATTGGTCAGTGGAGTAATCAACTTCATCTAAATGTAAGTACACTGTTTTCCTTAGTGTTGTCCTCCTGAAACTGGCTGCTCATGGCTTGGATGGGCACACTGCTCACTAGGTAAAAAACTGACTGGAGGGCCAAGCCATCCAGAGATGACAGTGACTGGAGTTACATCCAGTTAGCAGCTGGTCACAAGTGGTGTTCTCCTGGGGTCAGTACTGGGGCCAGTCCTGTTTAATGTCTTTATCAATGATCTGGACAAGGCGATCAAGAGCACCCTCAGTAAGTTTGCAGAGGAGACCCAAGTTGAGCAGGCTCTGCTGGAGAGTAGGAAGGCTCTGCAGAGCACTCTGGACAGGCTGGATTGATTGCCTTGGCCATTTGCATGTGGTTCTACCAAGTGAAGTGATGAGTCCTGCACTTGGGTCACGACAACCCCAGGCAGTGTTGGAGAGTGGCTGGAAAACTGTGGACTCGATATTTTCTGAGCCTGAGAATTGCTGGCTCTTCCCAAGGGAAACTTTTCAACAGTTTTAATTTTTCCCAAAACAACCTTGTGTAAACAATGTTCCTTTCCCATAACAACAGGTGTTGGTTGCTATTTCTGTTACTTAGCCAATGGGAGAGGTGTCAGTCCCATGGACCAAAAATGTGTCTTCTTAGCAAAACGTGTTATAAAAGGGCTGAATGAGTTGTAAACAAAGCTTCTAATTTCTACTGCCTTCTGACAGGAGTCAAGCATCTTTATTTTGTGTCCTGGGAGTGTTGGTTGACACAGCTGATTAGGAGCCAGAGTGTGCCCAAGCAGCCAAGAAGGTCAGTGGCATCTTGGCTGTGTCAGAAATAGTGAGGCCAGCAGGACCAGGGCAGGGATTGTCTCTCTGTACTTGGTGCTGGAGAGGCTGCAGCTGATAGAATCATAGAATCGTTTATGTTGGCATAAACCTCTATGGTCATTGAGTCCAACCATCAATCAAACACTGCTAGGACCGCCACTAAACCATGTCCCTTTAGGTCACATCTCCAAGTCTTTTAAATATCTTCAGGGATGTTGATTCCATCACTTCCCTGAGCAGCCTGTTCCATTGCTTGACCACCCTTACAGTGGAAGAATTTTTTTCCTATTATGAAATCTAAACCTGTCCTAGCACAACTTGCAACCATTTTCTCCTGTTCTGTCACTGGTTACCTGTGAGGAAAGACTGACCTCCACCCATCTACAACCTTCTTTCAGGTAGTTGTAGAGAGTGATAAGGTTCCCCTTGAATGCCACAAGCCATTGAGGTCCTGGGGAAGGTCCAGAAAAGGGCAATGAAGCACAGGTCTTGTGAGGCGTGGCTGAGGGAGCTGGGCTTGGTTATTCTGTTAGGTAGAAAAGGAGCCTCAGGGGAGAACTTACTGCTCTCTACAGCTACGTGAAAGAAAGCAGTGATGGAACAGGGGAAACTACTGGAAGTTGCACCAGGGTTTAGAGGTTTAGATCAGACATTAAAAAAAATTTCTTCACTGACAGGGTGATCAAGCATTGGAACAGGTGGCAACAGTGGTCGCCATCCCTGGGAGTATTTAAAAGATATGTAGATGTGGCCTTTAGGGACATGATTTAGTGGTGGACTTGGCCATGTTAGGCCAATGGTTGCACTTGATGGTCTTACATGTCTTTTCAACCTACATCATTCTATGGTTCTACCAATTTGATTATGATACTGACATTGGAGAATACTCATTTGAGTATTAAATTAATATAAATGCTTTAAAAATATTATTTATTCTCTGTCAGTTGGCAGAACTGACACTTCTCCTCTGGTCTTGAGAAGACAGTAAAAGCACAATAGCCTGAACCAAATTCTTTATATTTTCAAGTCAGATGGGTTGTGTAGTTATCAGCTCCTTCAGATGATATTTTTGAATATTTTTGTATCTGTTTTTCCTCAGAGTGATTAATAAGTTAGGCAGAGAAATAATAACTCTTCCTTTAAAAAACATATCAGACAAAATGATGGGGACACGTAAATTGCCCAGGGATTTCAAAAAATATAAGAGGATGGAAATGTATTTCATAAAAGACTAGTTTGGATTCTAACCACTTCTGATTTAGTTAAAACATTGGGATGATGAACTACTGCAATAAAAATATTCCTTGAATATAAAGGCAGACTTTGGCATTTTTCTATATGAATAACTAGGATTTGTATTGTTCCTTATTACTTCATAGCAGAAGGAATAAAAACACAGTTTACCCATCCTTATATGGTGTTTTTAATTGCTGTCTTAATTTGTTTTGCAAGTTTTGGGGTAGCTAAGTTCTGCCTGTGCATGGAATTATATTTGGGTTGAAAATTGCCATCCCAACAAAATTCAGAGGATATCTTCCATAGTATTTGTATGACAGATAGGCATCAAAGTTTAATTTGAGATTTTTTTTGTGTCCAAGAGACTTTTTTTCTGGAAGAAGAAATCTTCATGCAAAGAGAGAAAAAGAAAACTGAAGTTAATCTTTTTCCTTATTAGATATGCAATGTACTTGAGTTCTGTTAGCTATTTGAGTACCTCTGCAAATGTGAAATACCAATTTTGTTTTGCTAAAGGCTGATGAGAAGGACAGCAGTGTGAATTAATGATTTAATTCACCAAAGCGAGTCTATGCAGTGAATTAATCAAACCACAAAAAGAAGGTTTCAAATATCTCTGGTTTTCCATGTGAAAGGTTCTTGATGAAGAGTAACAAAGACAGTGTAGGAAATATTTACAAATTATTCTCCTGTTCAGACTATTTTGCAATAATCATCTGAGTGCTATCCACAATAACACATATGATAGCTCCCCATTTTCATCCACAGCTGTTAAACCACTTTAGCATATCTATGATTTAATATCTGTAACTACTTGTCAGGGACTCATTTATTTAGTTATTCTGCCCTCAAAAAAAAAATCCTACCAACAGAAGCTGTGTGCTGCAGACTGTGTGGCAGTGTTATTTCCCTTCACTAACCTGATATCCGTCTGTTGAAAGGCATGAAAGGAAAAAAAAATGGTTAAACAAGTTTAATATTAAACATTAATTTCTGGAAAACACTACAGTTAGATCCTTATCATAACTACTATGGAATACATGCCAGATTTTGATAACTGGTACATTTTTCTGGAAAGTTAGTGTTTATTAAATGACCTCAAAAACTGATGCAAACATTTTGCACAAATGCTAGTATTAACATAACTGTTATATAGTAATATCTAAAAGCTACCTAAAAATTTGCTTCAATTCTAGTTCCATTATGATCTGCTTTTTTCTATTTCCCTCTAGACTTCTCAATTTTTCATTAAGCCTGTAGTTTTTCAGTCCCATTATTTCTGCCTCATGTATATGTACTCGGGGGAACTCTGAAATATGATTGGTTTGATGGGCACTCATACTGCTGAAACCACACCATGCTAACCACATTGACCACAAATCTTACAGGAAAGGGTTTATCTTAGAATGCCCCTCATTAACTCTCATTTGTTAAGGATGTGTTAGAATGTTGTTTGGCTCTTTTTTCACCTCCATGAGCTCATGTGCTGGATACAACTGGTTGTTCAAACTCTCAGGCCAGCTCTCTCTGGTCTGTGTTGTTGTGAGGATAAGACTGGGCTGGCACAGCTCCCTGCAGTGCCAGCTTCTGCTCCCAGCCTTGTGTTAGGGTCCTGCTCTTGCTCCACCAGCCTGCTCTGCTGCAGAGCCCCTGCTCACATGGGCCAGGATGCAAACAGGTACACAGGGCCCTCTCTCTTCCTCTTTCTACATTCATTAAACTCTTAGCAGGTGTTGATGGCAGTTATGACAGATGATGATCTGCTGTGGCAAAGCTGTTGCCTCCTCTCACTAGACAAAATATATTAAAACGAAGTAATCTTTTTGAATGATTGTCAATACTCCAGATCTTCATATTGCAAATTAGGAAGTGCTTTTGATTGCCAATGAATCATAGGGAACACACTGGATGTTTTCATTTGTTTCTGTGAAAACATCTATATTTATTGAAAGTGAAGCAGTATTAAGATGGCACAGCAATTTTTACCCTGCTGCTCTTTAAAGGAGATGCTTTTAAAATACAATACTTTCTCCCCTGTATCCTTTGTCCTCTAGTTTCCTTTTAATGAAGACACATGTAACTATGATTTTTGGGGAATATTTGTAAGCTAGATAGCCTCTGTAGATACCTCTATCCTGGTTTTTACAGATATTTCTTCCTCAAATTGTGTGGTAACATGTTGTAGTTATGATGTGTTTATGATTATGTTCATCTTTACAGCTGGTATTGTGCTTCAGAAAATTAATAGTTTTATTAATCTGTTTATTTTCCCTCTCAGAAAAATAAATCAGAAAGTATCAGATTTTTAGTACAGTCCAAACCTTGGAATGATTAATGTAAGACAAACTGGAACATATCTTCCATCTCAATAACTTAATTGAAAGGTTTCCCTTTTCTATTTCTTATCTCCTCATTCCCCCTACTTATCCATTTTCCCTTTTCTTTAAGATGCTCTTTGCTAATTTATATCAGGTTTTGGCTGCAGGTTTGTTGTCTGGGCTGCGGCTTCTCACCTTGTAGACAGCCCCAGTCTGTCTCTGGCTCCTCACCACCCTCAGGATTCAGAGTTGCTCTGCTGATGTCTCTGGCTCCTGAAAGTTTCACTGACTCTGTGGGGTCCTTGTCAAGCTTCAGACTTGTTCCTTTCTCGTTGCAGGGGCCAAAGGTTCTCCCTTTGGGCACAAGGTTCTGACTCTGGCTGAATAAAGCCTCTGTATCAGGCTCCCTAAGGGGCTCTTTCTTGGCAGGCTTCACCAGCTGCAGAGACTCTTCCAGCTCTGATGCTGGTTTCTTCATGGAGACTTCAGTAACATTAATGCTCTCCTTTAGGTTAACTGACCTTTTAAATTTCCTCTGAAGAAATTATAGCTTCCAGATACAGGCACTTCATGCCTACTGATCAGTGCTACTCTTGTAATTCTTACAAAACAAAAGCATGAAAATGCTGATACAGTAGGTAAATTAAATTAAGAAACAATAATGATCTTCCAAATTTAAATTTCTGCATGATTCCTAAGTTTGAATAAGGTATCTCCGTCTTTGAGACACAAGGAAACTCTGAAAACAAATATTTAGAAATGTCCAACAATAATCTCAAAGAACTTGATTGTCTGATGATTCTTATCATGTAAATTTACACTTCTTTTAGTAAAGTCCTTTTACTCTCCAAGATTTCCTGACTGTAAGTGGTATTAATGTACTGAAAACAACCAGACCTTTAAAACTTAAAGTATGATTTTAAAGGAAGAAGTAATTGCTTTAGAACTTCTGCTCATTGACAATACATTAACTGTCAGTGTTTTCTGTTGTTTACTTTTATAATTTTCTTTTCTTTATCAGTAGAAAAAGATGACTTAATTTTCAAGGAAGTTTGATAGTTAAAATACTTTCATCCAAAAAATTTCTGGTTTTTATAATGAATAAAAATCCAGGCAATGGTAGCTGCTTCTGCAAAAGTTATGTTTTATTCATATTGCAACAGTATTTTGCATACCAGGTCACACGTAAAAGTTCTCTATAAATGTGTGGATTTAGCAAATTTGAGTTCTCAACCATGTAATATCTGTACAAGGAAAGTTGTTAGAAACAAGCTTGCTTGTTCTTGCATTTATGATTTGAATTCAGGTTCTTTTTATGATTAATAATGAATTCACCCGTAGGAACTGTGTTCTGTATTGCATGTGCTGTTATAAGGGCTGGACAGAGATGTCGACTGGTGGCTTTTGTCAGTGGTAGTAGATGGAAATAGTCCCAGACCTAAAGTTTTAATAATGAGTTCCTGAGTTCCTTCCCTTGGAAACCCATTCAGTTTGTTAATTTCTGAACATCTTTTTTTCTCCTCTTAAAAATGCTCTTATTTTTAAAGCTAAATACCAGTTGGAAAAAGAGAAGTTGAAATGTTAAAGAATTTTAAAAATCTAATATTTGACTTTAAAAAAAACCCACATGCGTATTTTTAAATACAGTTTGAAACAATCTCAGGTTGCATTTCGAGCTTACACGTTATTTTGGGCTACCAAAAATCTGTGTTTAAAGACCTCAATATGAAAAAAAATATGTAGATCTAAATCCATATTCTTCCAAGTTAGTGATTTTGATTGATGAGTCTTCAGGCAGACACAATTATTGGTGATTTCAAAATCACACATTTAGCTGATGCAGTTAAAATGCTCCAGTGGATATCAACTTACGTGATAAGAAAATTCCAAAGCATATGAAAACCCTGCATGTTTCCTTGGAGCTGTTCAAGGCCAGGTTGGATGGGGTTCTGAGCAACGTGGTCTAGTGAAAGGTGACCCTGCCCACAGCAGAGAGGCTGGAACTAGATGATCTTTCAGGTTGCTTTGAGCCCAGACCTTTCTATGATTCTGTGTTTCAAATGAAAACAGTGAATTTTAAAGACAGAATTCACTTGTATTCGTTTTGTTGTTCGCTTTGGGATTTGTTTTGTGTTTTGTTTTGTTTTGTTTTTCACCAGAGCACAAGAGTTCTGTTAAAATAAAAAAGAGATTTTACAATAACAGATTTCTAACATTCTCTTACAAATAATAAGATGCATAAGATTTCAGATTTATGGAGTGTATGCACTGAGGATATAAATGACTCAAGGGGCATCCATTTTGCCGTAATGATCTTGATTTATGATGAAAACTATAAATTAAAATTACACTGATGTGATGAACTATCAGAGAGACAGCCAGAACCATCATAAGCCTTAAGCACAGTGATTGGTGAACTAGTAAAAATTGGGAACCTCACAATGACAGTGAGCTTCCCTTCAGGCAGCCAGATCAGAAAGAGATTTGAATCAGTATTTGATTTCTTTTCTTTCCTAAGCTTCATGTCTTGTATGTAATACTGAAGGAAACCATCAACACACAAATTAGTCAATTATTTTTGGAAGTTACAAGTTCAAAATGCATTAGTTCTCTTTCTTGTGACATGGTAAAAGAAAATGACTCAAAAAACTTCTGATGTTTTCTGTAACTGCATTAAATAAATTTCAAGCTTTGCTGTAGGCCACTGTATTTCATTAAAGAAGTCAGAAAGCCTCTTTTTTTCCTGTGGTCGCTATTATATAATTGATAGATGTTTTTAAAATGCTGAACCTAAGCCCTGTGTTTAACAAAAGAACACAGTACAGTGAAATACACAAGAAAAGCACTTAGTGCTCTATATGGTTGTATCTATAAACAAAATACGACAATCATATGGCCTGCAGGGTGTTCTTCTGCCTGCATGTAATAGGGCAGTAGAGTTCAAACTTTTATTCTAACAAACCTGTTATCTGACTGAAAATTGTTGATGCTGGGTTAAAAGCAAAACTCAATGACAAGCAAAAGACAGGCAAAAATGTTTTAGGCTCTTCTATTCTTCTCAAAATTATACTGGTATCTTCCTTTATTCTACACAAGGTTGGAAATAGAAACTACTATGGTTTTTAGACTAGGTCAGTTTCACAAAACTAGTCCTGATCTTAGAGCTGCTCAAGCAGTATGACTCAGGATTTGTTCTTACCTACTGCTAGTGTCTTAGGTCAATAGGAAAATTGTGTCTGCTAAGGACCAATTCCAGATTAAAAAGAAAAGTCAACAGTAATCTACAGTAGATGAGAAGTGGAGACAAGATGAAAAATACAAGAAACATGGAATAAAATTGGGATTTTATGGTACTGAAAGGTTACGGTTTGTATTGATATAAAAAACTTTGTAATGGAAATAGGCTGAATACAGATGTTAAAAGAGCATTAAATGATTTTAAGAAGTGCACATGTTAGACAGAAACTATTTCAGACATGACTGAAAATCAAAATAGAACCTGAATTCAAGAACCAATGACCTTAGAAGAACCCAAGAAGAATGACAACTTGTCTTCCTTCTGAAGTTTTTTTACTTCTTTGGTCCTAATAGTCTTTTTTCCCCCTCAATGAAATAGACTTCTTGACTGATGCTCTAGAGAAAAACAATCAGATAAACAAAAAATAAAATGGATAAAAGATAGCTGCTGAGAAAATACCCTGAAATTTGATAACCATTTTTTCTTCATTAGAATGATAGTAAATTGCCAGTGCGACAGTCTCTGCTTGAGAGTTAGGATGAATAGTGACATTTTTCTCACCTTGTCTGGGTGAGTGAAAGTCAGGTTCCTCAAATGAAACATGAAGTTGCAGCTGTATGTTTGGCTGTGAATTTGCCACAGGATTCTTGAGTGGATGGTAGATATTTTATAGCTTTTTGTGTTCATCGTTTGTAAAAGTGGTATGATTAGAATGAATTGTTCTTTTGAATAGCCATAACCAACAGGACCAAGAGTATTCCTGTTTTTTCAACAAACCAGAAAGGAATGAAAATCATAGCACTTATGGTTTAAAATATTCTTTTCTCTTTCACAGAAAAAAAAAAAAAAAAAAAAAAAAAAAAAAAAAAAAAAAAAAAAAAAAAAAAAAAAGAAGGACAAAAAAAAAGAGCAAGCAGNGTGCAGTGATAGAACCATAAAAATTCAAGAGCTTTTAAATTAATTCCTGAAGAGTTTTGCATTCATATATGGGACTTCAGAGTAGGGTTAGCTACTCCCCTGGTACAATCTAATGTGAGTTTTAGCATTGACAAACAGCTACTAGGCATAGCAGGTAGTTTCAGCAAGTCTGCAGTGAATTGTTTTGTGAGGTTCCAGTGTGAAACAGTACGAGCATGTTTCTTCCCCAGTCTCTTCCGCCTTTCTCCTTCCCCCCACCCCAACATTTGTATGTCTTGTAATTTGAGAATTGAGCTGCCCTTTAAACCTTGTAGGAAATTGTTTAAAAGTCCTTAAAAGCAAAAATGTAGATTAAATGATTAAATTAATTATTGTTCATTTGTGTTACATAAGTCTACCACTAAATTAAAAATCATTAAATGGAAAATGAAAAAGGCCTTCAATGGTTATTATATGATGAAAGAGAATAATCAGCAGTTAGCAGAACATTACTGTATGATCATTTTTTTCTATTTGTTTTGCTGCAATTCTCTTCATCTTGCACTAATATTATTTTAATTACTTTAGGATAGTCATCTAATATTTATCCAGGACTTTTCATCCTGATAAATCCCCAAACACCATTTAAAATAAAAAAAATAAAGATAGGGAATTAATTATCTTCTGAATATCCAAAATGGTATCACTAGATTTAGTGGTGATATTAGTACATCTTAAGACAGGGAATGAAGAATGCATAGCTAATTTAATTGTAACTTCAGCTCGCAGTAAACAGATTTAGTGTTGAATATGTCAATAAAATATGCTTGAAATTACTGAGTCAGAGAAGGAGGATTGCAGTGCTCTTTCTGATAGCTGCAGGAATTGAAGTGAACTCCCCTTTTATGGAAAACTTAGGCAGAAAGCTAAGCAATAGCTTTGGAATGGTTAATTGATTTGCATCACCAGAGGCCATTGCAGCAAGGAACTCCTAGACTAGTGATGTAATTCATCTGTTCTCTTCCTCAGTCCTTTGAGCTCCTTAGCAGAACTGTGACTTCACTTTGAAAAGTAAAGTAGCTGGAGAGAGTCCAGCTGCAAGCAATTATAATGATCAGACATCTAAAAGTATGCCTTTAGGGAAAGATTGAGCAAACTAGGGTTGTTTAGTCTGAAGCAAACGGCACTGAGGGGGGTTATGTTAATCTCTTCCAACACAGAAAGGATTATTCAGGAAAAGAACAAACTGTTAGGCATAGTTAATTTGGCTATTAGGAGAAGTAGTGGATTTGAATTACAGTGAGAGATATCTAATGCAGACATGCTGGAAGATTCTAAGGATGAGGATAATTAAGTACTGGGCTGCCCTGGGAGGCTGGACAATCTCCAGCATGTGGGCCGGTTGGAGCAGGTGAGCTGTAAATATTGATTTTGTATAAATGATTCAGATATGAGGCCATCACTTCTAAAGTTTTCTGGCTTTCATTTGTTTGGTGGGTTTGACCTGCTAATAATCCCCTCAGAGGCAATGTCCTGTATCCCTTGAGCAAATGCTAGGAAGCATACAAGCAACCGGACTCCTATACTTAGTTTCATGAGTGAATACAAGACTGTCTATCTCTTTAGCAAGAGCTCTAGAAGAAAGCCGTGAAAGGGTTATTGAGTTACAAATCTGGTTACTCATTTAGGATCTTCTTTTGCTTCAGGTTGTGCATCACTTAATGGATAAGGACAACTTCTCTACCAGTCTTCCATTCACATAACAGGACTCCAATTTGGACTTCTTTTTTACATGCTAGATGCTTAATATATCCCAAACTGATTTAAGTACCCTTACGTGGGAAACAGTTTATTATTGCAGCAGTGGTGTTTTCTTTTACTTAGACCTTCTTTCCCTAACACTTAGAGGAACATTTTCCTTGTAAACAAAAGCAATTTGCCATACAATATTTAAAATGAAAATAATTAATTATACAAGACATAGGAAAAGTAGGATCATTACCATTTCTTGTTTACTTTATTCTTGTAAATATTTTTTTCCTAAATAGGTATTCTGTAAAATCACAAAAGACAGCCTAAAGAATTTAGCTGCCAAGAGACTACATTGATATTTTTCTATTTTGTTCTTATTTAGCCTAGTTATGATATTTTTATTTGTTCTCAAAATATTTAGTATCTGAAATCTGCCTTTGTGTTACAGAAGACAGCTAAAGGGATCTCAAGAGACTCTCTAGCCCCTCGATAAAGTTAACATCTTGTACACTTTTGTTGTTTTCAGGGTAAAGATTTTGCAGCTTCTGAAGGCTTTGTCTTTCATTTTTTAGCTACTCTTATCTCTCTGAAGTGTCTTATAAAAAATGAACTTTACTCCTCATTGCTTTAATTTAAGCCTATAGCTCATTTTATTCGGTGTACATCATGCACATCCTCATCTTTTTCATGTATTTAAAGACTGTTGTTTTACCTCCTAGGCTAGGTTATTTCTTCAGGCTATACAATAGGAATTTGTTCAATTTAGTCACATAGATTGTGTTTTCTAGACATGCTTCTAATCTTTGCAGATTTCCTCTGGACTCCCCATCTGATTCTTCTTCAAAGGGAAACACAATGACCTAACCTTCAGAAAGTGTTCTGACTGCAGTCTCGTTAGTGCAGAGTACAGGAGAAACATCATTTCATGTAGTCATGAGTGGAAAGCAGAGGGGGAAGACTGTTGTATCTATCTGCATTTATCTGGCATTTGCCCCTTTTGCAACAGCATGACATTGGTTCAATATATCACAATCTACTAGAGCCCTGAGATCTCTTTTTCTTCTCAAGAGCTGCTGCCTCCATTCTTCCTGACCCATAATGTAGTGCTAGTTGTCCCTGTGTCCCTGTTAAACTGTATGCTTCATTTTTTCAGACTCTGAAATAAGTTTTCTGACCTTTTCCAGTGTTACTGCCCAAATCTGATCACTATATACTCTATTTTATGATCCAGACAAAAAGAGTGGTTATTACAAATATTGAATAATAGCAGACTAACAATAGACCTTTCTAGACCACACCTAGTGCCATGCCTTCCCTTCTGACAGTAAATCAACTACAAATTTTATCTTTCCTCAGCTTTCTGATATCATTTTCACATAGCCCTTAGGGGCAAAATCTGTTTCACTAGGTTGCTTATGACTGAGAGTGTAATTTGAGATGTTGTCAAAAATCTTTCTAATGTTAAGATAAATGACACCTGGCTGCTTGTCTCTCATCCACATTGCCTGTTACCCTCTCACTGAAGGAAATGTGACAGCTCATTGATGACAGATCCCTTTTGGCTGTTACTTGTCTTGTTTGTTTTCTCTGTGTTTTTGAAGTGTGTTTGTTTATTTCTTTCAGGATTTTTCTTGGAATCCAAGTTAAAGTGAATGATTGATAATTCCCTAGCTTCTTCATTCCCTCCCTTTTCAGAATGTAAGCACTTGGTTTCCTATTTGCAAATTCTCCATACTTCCCATTAAGTCTCAGGGGCTTTCTATCTACTCAGATCTGTAAATATTATAAAATAAGTCCCAATATTTTCAGTCCATAGGAAACCCCCTCACCTTCTCTCATTTTGAAAATCCTCACCTTTATTTCTTTAGTAAGAAGTATTTTTCGGGTTTAGTTTGGGTTTTTTTCTCCCCCTGACTAAACATGTTGTGTGGCATTTTCTCTAGTTTAAACTTCTTCCTCATGCTTGTTTTTGTTCCTGCCAGATCACTACGTCTCTCTGCAGAATTTTAAATTTAATTACTGACTCTTCATTCTAAGTAACAGCACAAACTTGGCAGTGAAAGCTTTTCCCCTGCTGCGGGAAATCTCAGTAAAAAATACAGTGTTTTCTGCCTGTTCTTNAACAGGTTGGATAAATGTATCAGGAGCAGTTTAGGCATAGTGCCTTTTTTTTGAGACAAGTAAATAAATTTGATCCCTGTATTTCAGCTGAGTTTGACTCTGTCAGAGTCAATGGAGGTTGCTGAGGTGAGGGCAACTTTTCCCAAAATTTGAAGTGCTTCACTTTTCTGAAACATTTTTTTAGAAGCTAAGATGCACAGGATATTTCAGCTCTGTTTTATGTTATTCTTTGAGAGGTCACTGATGAAGCAAATGCCTTTGTGCCTTTGTTGTAGTGTTGCTTATGCTTGGATGGAAAGTTCAGTAAATAGATACAAAATTGCCCTGATTTCTTCTTTCAGTTACCTCGTTAAAAATCTTTTTTGGCAAAATTTCCTCAAAAAGCCCGTTTGACCGCATGAGATGGCTGCAGACTATCACACTGATCTGTGTTGCCTTATTAGTTTTAGGATGGTCTGTTCTGTATTCTGCCAATACTCTGCTCTCCTTTATCTTCACTTTGACTGTGAATTCTTTGGGATTGAGACAATACTTTTTTCTTGTAGAATTGTATAGCCTTTAGTGCAATTGACATTTTGGTCTGTGAGCAATGTAGGAATAAAAAGAATATATTATCTGTGTGTTGATATTAATTTTAGGAAGGATTGGGCGGGATGGAATTTAGAAGCATTCATTTTTCATTTCCTTGTGCACAGTGCCTTTTGCTCTGATCAAGAAATAGGAAGTAGATTAAACCATTTAAAAATAGTGGGGGAGGATTAAAACTAAAACAAATTTACCAGTGTCTATTTCTTCATATTGAACTTAAGCTTTCTGTGATTGGCTAATTTCTAGTTTTAAAATAATTAAACATTAAAGATAACAAAAACTGTGACAGGTCATCTCCTTAAGAAATAATAACTTTTTAGCATAACAGTGCTTAATTTACTGGGCTGAACTAAATCAGCTGAAGGTCTAGCCCATTCCATTTGTTTCACAGCCCATCATGAAGGGGTTTGAGGACAACAGCTCTTGTTTTGATAAATTCACCTTTAACCAGTACAATAATTAAAAGCATGCCGTGGTGAATATTTTTCGTGAAACAATGGGATTTATGAAATAGACTTAAAATTTTTTTTTAAAAAATCTATATTTAGTTTTTTTAAATTCAAATGGCAACTGTGCTGAACCCCTTGTGTTCCTTTTGTCTATACTGAACGGTGAAGTGAGGAAGAATCTGGTGACCATTGGAGTTGAAAGGCACCTGACAGATTAGAGGGAAATACAGTAGCTATGGAGCACTGGGTTTGGGACAAGCCAGCTCTAACTTAGGTAACTGTAGCTAAAAGAACTGGATTTGGGAGGGAGCATGTTTGTTATGGGTATTAAAACTTTCATCAAGAAATGCAGCTAAGCTATTAAACTGGGGCCTTGAGCAGAACTGAGGAGATTCTGCAGGCACAATGAAAGTGATGTTAAAATACTCTTTGCCAGAACTATGCTCCTTTTCTTTTCTCAAAGCACTAAATTTTTTAAGGTATGCTTGCAGGCTGTTTCTGCATGATCAACTGCAGGAAGAAAAAAAGTACTTCAAGCATTAAGGTTCACATGGCTTTAGTACTAGAACTGATCAAAACGAATCAGCTGACAAAAAAGTGATGGTGGAAGATTTCCTCTCAAAAGCCCATTTATTTCAAATCTAAATCTGACAAGTTTTGGGGAAATTTAGTTAGTTAGTTTGTTTATAATTTGAGTGTTCATGAACATAGAATCACTGAATCATGTAAGTTGGAAAAGACCTTTTTGTATCATGAAGTCCAATCTATGACATAACACCATCTTGTCAACTAGACCACGGCACTGAGTGTCACATCCAGTCTTTTCTTAAACACCTGTTTAATTATGTACACAAAACTATGGTACAGTCTGCATTTGGTAGCATATAATGACTTTAATCCCTGTGTATACATCGTGAGTTTTATTTATAAATGCTTATAAACTTCTCTTCAAGTGCACGTCAGGGCCATGTAAGGGCAGCAAGGACCTCTAGGTAAGGATATGCAATAGAGACTGTTTATGTGAAAGTGACCTCCATAAAGAATAACTTTGGAAACCTGATTTTCAGTCTGATACATTGGTACTAATTATATGTTTTTAAAATATAGAAAGTAGACCACTGAATGAGCTTTCAAAAAATCTGGTCTGCCAATATCATCTAGAATAGGATATTTCTGTGGTGGTGTGTTTTGTTTTGTTTGGATTCTTTGATTTGGTTGGGGCTAATTTCTTGTCTCCTTTGTAAATAAAGAGCTATCTTCAGAAGCAAGTGCTTGAAAATTAATTGTGGTTCATGTTTTCAGTAAAGAAATAAAAATAAATTGCNAAAAAATACAGTGTTTTCTGCCTGTTCTTAGTTTAGACTTTCATGCTTTTTGTGTATGTGGTTTTGCTACCTGCCTGGAACTGTATTTAAAGGGCTAGTGTGATTTCTTTTGTTTATGTAGTGCTGAAAATTCAAAATCTTTGGCATGAAAAGGTCTGACTCTTTGTGAAGAAGAGCTGGAAAATAAGATATGTGCCATTTAAGTGGGAAACCGTCTTAAAGTAGAGTCCTGATGTTTAGGAGTTCTGTGTATTTCAGGGTATAATGCACTACTGTTTCGGTGGTCGCCCCGTGTCGCACGGCTGCGGGCAGCCCTGGGCACTACGGCAACACAGTGTGAGGTTCTTGCCGACCGGGAGCTAGGCACGGCGATGGCAGGGAGAAGAAAGGCGGGACTTCAAGAGGGGGAAATCAGCAGAGTTTATTCACTTCACGGCTCCAGCCTCATGAAGACTGGAACACGTGGGAAATTACAGTTTTTATAGGAAGGAGGTACACAGGGAGGGTTTCAGTTACAGACCAATGAAAAGAATTCAGGGAGTGGCTCATAACATAATAGACACTTGTAATATTAAATCAGGGAAAAATGGGAGGGAGAAGTTTGGGTTTGGTCTAATCACTCTAGGCCCTCTCTAGGAATTTTCTAGAGTTTGGGAAAGGCTTTACAGTGACCAGCAGGGTCAGGGGGTTACTCAAAAGAAGATGGACACATGGCAGGTGTTGAGACAAAACAAAGGCATTT
>VXBB01020882.1:987121-1000215 GCA_013399915.1 Illadopsis cleaveri
TGGGGCCTTGAGCAGAACTGAGGAGATTCTGCAGGCACAATGAAAGTGATGTTAAAATACTCTTTGCCAGAACTATGCTCCTTTTCTTTTCTCAAAGCACTAAATTTTTTAAGGTATGCTTGCAGGCTGTTTCTGCATGATCAACTGCAGGAAGAAAAAAAGTACTTCAAGCATTAAGGTTCACATGGCTTTAGTACTAGAACTGATCAAAACGAATCAGCTGACAAAAAAGTGATGGTGGAAGATTTCCTCTCAAAAGCCCATTTATTTCAAATCTAAATCTGACAAGTTTTGGGGGAATTTAGTTAGTTAGTTTGTTTATAATTTGAGTGTTCATGAACATAGAATCACTGAATCATGTAAGTTGGAAAAGACCTTTTTGTATCATGAAGTCCAATCTATGACATAACACCATCTTGTCAACTAGACCACGGCACTGAGTGTCACATCCAGTCTTTTCTTAAACACCTGTTTAATTATGTACACAAAACTATGGTACAGTCTGCATTTGGTAGCATATAATGACTTTAATCCCTGTGTATACATCGTGAGTTTTATTTATAAATGCTTATAAACTTCTCTTCAAGTGCACGTCAGGGCCATGTAAGGGCAGCAAGGACCTCTAGGTAAGGATATGTAATAGAGACTGTTTATGTGAAAGTGACCTCCATAAAGAATAACTTTGGAAACCTGATTTTCAGTCTGATACATTGGTACTAATTATATGTTTTTAAAATATAGAAAGTAGACCACTGAATGAGCTTTCAAAAAATCTGGTCTGCCAATATCATCTAGAATAGGATATTTCTGTGGTGGTGTGTTTTGTTTTGTTTGGATTCTTTGATTTGGTTGGGGCTAATTTCTTTTCTCCTTTGTAAATAAAGAGCTATCTTCAGAAGCAAGTGCTTGAAAATTAATTGTGGTTCATGTTTTCAGTAAAGAAATAAAAATAAATTGCATATATTGAATAGAAGTGCCTACCAGATTTCTGTAAATTTCCATTTGGTGGTTACACAGTGCGGTAACAGTAGCTGTTTATTTGATGTCCTGCTAATCATTGCACTTTGTGCTGTCTACTCCCCAAGGCATTTGAGAATAAAGTGATGTTTCCCAAGTATTCAACCCACATTAATGTTTCTTGTTTGGCAAATTGAAGAAGGTATTTCACTGCAGCTCCTCCTACCTTTGTACCAAGTATCTGCTAGGGCCAGCAATTCTGAAAGAATCAAAAGAAACCAAATTATGGGAGGGGAAAAGTAAAAGTTAAAAAAAAAAAAAAAAGAAAGAAAATTAACCCAAACAAAACAAAACAAAAAAAGCCAAAACCAACTAAAAAAAAAAGTAAGATAGATCCCAAGCCATATAAAGGCTAGCATTTTAAGACTGTATAGCACTAATAAACACTCTCTGTATATTGTGATACGGTGGTATGATTATTCCCCCTTTTAGGTTAACACAATGTGTTCCTCTATGTAAGTATTCAGCAGTCATGAATTATATGACTTAATTAGTAGGGTTGGTTTCATTGAGGCAAAATTACTATATCAGTATCACTAAATAACATATTTGCATTAATAAAGCAAGGCAAGTATTTAAACTTATCTATTTATGAACATAAGAATCTTTATTTTTTTACAGCATTCTTTTCAATTTTTTATATACTACCTTAGAGCATCCTTCCCTATAATTATTTTTCCCTCTCTGAGAATGACTTGTTAATATGTTCGAGCAATAAAAATGCATTCTCTTTATTTCAGTAATTTCAGAGATTGGTGATACTGCAGTTCTGAAAACTGGAGATGACAAGATTATGACATGCTGAGAAAGCAGAGAATTATGATGATGTTTTTGGTATTGATTCTTTGAAAAATATATTGCTCAGTTTTAAAAGTAAAAGTTGTTTTAGTCAAATTTTCTAAACTATAGCTAATTGTTGGGCAAAAACCCTTCTAAACCTGAGAGATGAGTTATATTAGTTATATCACCACTTAAACATTTTACCCACATTTTCAACTCAAGTATCGTCACTCCTGTATGCATGACAGCTTCTCTCCAGTGGACTGACAAGTTGAGATTCAAGAAGGTTTAATAATTTGCCCGAGGTCATGGACTCAGATTGTATCCTAGCCATATAGGCAGTGTCTTGGCTTAGAGACCACAGCTGCACCACTAATAATATCAGCTTCCTTCCTTTCTGCCTTCCTTCCTTCCTGAAGTCTAGAGCATTTTATATCATACTTGCATAAAAATAATTGTACATACATACATGTAAATATTCAAATGTAAACATTGAAATAAAAATGATGTTAAATTTAACTGGTTTTCCTTTAAGAAAGCTGTGAGAGAGGTAAGGTTTCCTCTTTGTTTGCCTAGGAGGAAATTTGAGCAGGTGGATTTACAGTTAGGAGAAATCAGCCTCCATCTGGATTCTTACAACAACCTGTACTTTGATCTTAAAGAAAAAGAGAAAAAATTATTTGTCTTGTGGTAACTGGACTGATCCCTTAATACTCATCAAGCTTCTCACACTCCTTCTCAAACTGATATTAGACTGCATTCATTTTCAACCACTACATGGTAAAAACAAAGATATAATTCCATGTTCTTTGCAGAACTCTTGGAATATCTATGCCTAAAATTCAAAAAAATTACATCTCAGTTGTCAGGAAAGACATCTAGGGTATAGGGTGCATGGTGTAAATAATTCACAGCAATTATGGCAAATTTGGTAATGATAGTGATCTTGTACTGGCATGGCAATCTGGAGTAATTCTCAGTTTTGATTTATTTTGCTTTATTTTAATATAAATTGTATTTTTTGGTCATTGACTTATTTGCCTTCTGCACGTGCCAGCTTAAATAGTGGCAAGTTTAGTCTGTAGGCATACCCAGCTTTTCTCTAGTGGGATATGTCTGTCTGGCAGATGGAATGCAATGATCATTATATTTAGATTCATAATGAATTCCTTTAGTTGAACCAGTTTCAGTTTAATTTTGGATTTTAATGGTTCAGATGACTTGATTGGACAGGGCACATTAAAGATTTTAACTTTTACTGTGAGAATAGATATATAAGACAATTTAAAAATCTAAATACTAGATGAAACTCCCTTGATTCATTCACTTGCTCTGCTCCTATGATAGACTTTTTTGTCAGAAGGTAAATACTTCCAGGAACTTGAGACAAAAATAGGAAGAAATCCTAGTGATAGCTGGAGGTGATATTTCAGTTCTTTGTTATTACTATAGCTAAGAATCTGAACATCTATTAAAAGTCCTATGAATTTATATGTAAGACTCCTGATGCTTCTGAAAGTCTTTGCTAGCTGACCACAAAATAAGGTGTCTGTCTGCTCCCACAATTCTTATAATCTCCACTTGCATTACTCGATCCATAACTCACATAATTCCATTTGTTGCAATAAGACAATTAAATATTTATTTTTCATTTTTTAAAATGAATATCTGGTTCTAAAATGGAAAGAAAAATGAAAATTCTTGCAAGAGACAATATAGCATAATCAGAAACATTTAAATATTACCCAAGCGATGTACTCTGAAAAACCCTCCGAAGGTTGTCCAGGTGTCTTTGTATTGTTCATGAGTTGCTGAATTAAGTAAGTGATTAGTTTCTCCATGATAATTAAGAACAGGAAACAGAGTGTTTTTGTGCATACCTATTGGTCACATAATTCGGAAATTATATTTAACCTGTCAACAGCATTTTCATCAGTCTCTTCCAGTTGCTGAGGGCATTGCTAAATGAATGAGTTGCCTGATTGGAAGAATGTGGGTTCCAGGAATGCAAATGTGGTATTTGTACTGTATTGTGTCAATCTTGTATTCTTTTAGCCGAGTTCTCACATCATTAATTTTTTAGCTGTATTATTAAATATTAGAGGGAATCGTGTTTATAATGTTCATGAAGGACAGAGGTGTTTATTTGGTTTTGAATGAAATGGCATTTTGTCTGTATTTTAATGGTTTAGTGAACTGTGAATCTTAATGCTGCACATTAAAGCAAATTGCAGCCCCATCAGGAAGCTAACTCATGTAGAGACACTTTTAATGTCCATTGAAATAGCAATAAAGCCATTCTTTTTTTGTATCATGATGCATTTCATAGAAAATGAATACACATCTTACAGACATGCTGTCAAAGTATTTCTGATGTTTTCACTCTGGTAAGTATTGGAATAGTTGAAATGCAACTGCATCTTAGGGAAATGTGAGGTATTTCATGATAGCATGTCAGTCTATCAGACACTTTCCAAATTCAGAGAAACTACTCAAATAAAATTGAGATAATGTTTAAACCATTACTAATAATAGATACAGAGCTAGGCTATCCTAGTCCAGCTGAGCTAGATGATGTCAGATACATTTAGCAATGAACTTTGCCTTGTAATATACTGTAGTGAACCACATCTAGAAGATGTCACATTAAAATGAGGTGACAAAACAAGTCTTCTAGAAACCATGGCTACTTAATCTGAGATTTCCTCAGCTTTGGTAGGGTCTAAGCAGTATAAAGAATGCTGCAGATCCAGACATTTTAATCAGTAAGAGCTGTATAGATGCAGAACTTAATCCTTTTTTAATGACAAAAAGCACCTTCTTTTCTGTGTTTCTTTTGTCTGACTTTGGCCTCTTTGACAGTTTCTTTCCCCCATGAGAATCTTCTTTAGAAATGTATGCCTAAAGTTAAGATCCCTTAAAGTTAGTTTTGTAAGATTTACATTTCTGGATCACTTTAGGGCAAGTTTTTCAAAGTATTTATATTGTGAAAACTGCAGATGGAAGCATAGTGGGATTTTCAAAAGCAGTTAAACAGACAAGGCACTTAACTCTCATTTAAATTAATTAGCTATATTGAGCAAGTTCCCCTTGGCACTTTTGAAAGTTCCACTGCTAAGTGTTTATGTCTACATAAAAAAAATTATGATTTTCAGAAAAGGATGAGCATCCAGCAACTCCCTTTAAAGCTTGACTATTACAGGTTTTCAGTAGTTCTGGAAATTATAATTGTCCCTCGTTCTGTGTTCCCAAATGATCCTCCTTTGTTTAGTAGTTCCTTAACACTTTCTGCTGTCATTTATTGTAAAAAGTTAATCTCAGAGAAGAAGTGGCATCAATAGTACCAGCTCATAAAGAGAAAAAGTAATGACGTGGGAGAATCTTCTGCACAAGTTCAAGAAACTGGAATCTTTGATACATACAATCAGTGAAAAAACTGATAGAGATTTAAGTCTACTGTAATTATGTTTTGCACTGCATTTACTTATTACTTTTATCTTATGCAAAATAATAGCTCAAAAATACATTACAGGCAAAGACTGCTGCAGGTTGTGTAGCGCTGGGAGTGAACCAGATGACCAGAATTAGCGTGGCTTTTCAGTTATTAAGGTCTGCATATATAGAAACCCTTAACAGACCTGTTCAAGTGGAATAAAAGCACAGTGCTCACTCTGAGGTAGAATTTCCCCTGCCTGTCCTCTGCTTCTACTGCAGTATTGTCTGAGAAGCAGTCTGAGGATATACACATGAGCATTTTGGTTTCAACCAAGAGTCAGTTTGTGAAATGATTAATTAATTAATAATTAAATAATAATGACTAATTATTCCCAGTTAGCACACTCGCTTGTTGTGGAGCAGGTCTTGGGCTAAGTTAACTGGGTTGCTTCAGGCTGAAATGAAAACAGAATATGCTTTCCAGAAGGATAGTTCATCCTCGTTAATGATTATCACTATTCAGTCCACTGAACTATATCAAAATTAGGTCAATACAATCTTGTTCTGCAGACTCTATTTTCAAATACAGACCAATGTGCACATCAGGTCCTCAGAATTAACAGCTTTGCTCTGCTGATTGTTTCTTACTGTGGCACATTGCTTGTTAATGTAGCTATCAACTGAGTTGTCAGATGGTTGTGTTCATGGGAGAATCTCATCTCTCCACAAACTTCCAGAATTATCATCCTACAATGCCAGAATTTTCTCAGATATACAAGTATTTTGAAGGGATTTTCAGTTTCAAACACTGGCCAATGTTTCTTGGGACTGTCTCTCCTCTTTCTTTTTAAATAGAAAATGAAATACAAAACTAATGATCAAGAACTCAACATTTTTTAAAAGCTTTTTGATAAATCTAGGTCACCCTAAATGTGCTTTTTTCCGCCTAGAAGATTAATCCAGACAACACAGATTTTAAAACCTAGGATGTAAACCTTGTAAAATCCACCTGCCCCAGCCATTCATTCTGGTTATTTTCTACATTGATTAAGAACTTTTTTTGCTTTAAGATTCTATTTGTGTTTGACTTTTTCTATCACTACCCAGTCAATAGTGCTTATATTCATAATTAATTTATAAGGGAAAAAAAATCTTTATCCAGTGAGTTTTTCAGCATTCATAACTTTATATAACTTTATATGCTGGAAATGATATCTTTTTTAGTTTGTGTCAGAGTGAAAAACATATGACTCTTCACCAGTTAGCTTCAGAAATAGGAATTTATTATTAGTTGTTGCCAATGTGAAGTGTAACCTGAGGCACTTTAATGTTTTGCAAACCACAAAGAGATTTTAAGCATGTTTTTAGTCAATTAAAATATTGTGAAGACAAAAGTATGTGAAATCATAAATGGCTGTAAAATTAAGGGATTTATTTTTTTTTAATTTTAACTTTTTTTTTTTTTTTTTTTTTTTTTTTTTTTTTTTTTTTTTTTTTTTTTTTTTTTTTTTTTTTTTAGTAAGGTAGAGGCTCTAAAAGACAAAAGGGAACTCTCTGTATGTATCTAAGCCATTGATTCACAATACAGTGAATGTGACCTTAGGATGCTTAATGCCAGATAAGAACCACTGAAGCCCCATGGTATTAAATACTGATCTGGTATAAACTCACCTTGCTAATTCAAATGTGTTTAAAAATTGGACCCTTAAGCTTTATCCTGTCAGTCTTTCTGCTGGATGAGATATTTCCTGTCCATGCCATTCTAAATTTATGTTGGATAAGGTGTTGTCTGTTCTCCCTGTGATTCTGTATTGTGTGCTATAATCTACCCAGTAGATGTACTACTGTGGTTTTCTGAGTCATCCCAAACTTATCCACAGGTCTGGATTAATGACTACGGCCTACTGTTGTCGCCATTATTGTAGTATGTGACTAAATCACAAGCGTTGTATTTATTCTCCTAGCAACAATGTGAAGGAGAATTGTCATTACTATCATGCTGATTTCATCATAGCATGTTCTTTCTCATGTCTATTAGATGAAACAATAAGGGGTTATGTGGGCTTTTAGGATTTCAGTGATTACAACCAGGAGATTGTAACAGAGATGAATTTTTTCCTAGTGTATCCAGTGCTCTGCTGGAGCGCTATCAAAGCTGTTTCATATAACATTGGGTTATCCTTGTGCTTTTTAGGAAGATAATTGCTTAAATGATTTTCTTTTCCATAGTCACCAGATGATGTATTTTGCATAGTCATCACAATCCTTGATATAAAATCTGGTTGACTTCTGGGTATCCAGGATCCCCTCCCACTGAAATCCTTGAGTGACTCTGAGGGTTCAGAGAGCTGTTTTTATGAGCAATTCTTGTCTCCTTGTTACTCTGCGGTCTCTTGGAGTGGAGAACAACATCAAAGTCCTGCACAGAAGAGAGGAGGAATCTGGCTGCTTGTTGCTGCCTTATTCACCCTGCACAGCACTGTGACTGGTCCTCTGGCTCTCTGGGGAAGGCAAATAAGGCCAGCAATGCTACATTGTGATTTCCTCTCAAGTCTGTTGAAAAATTGCTGAAAAAATAAACTTTAAAAGCCAAAATTACCCCTTTTTATAAGCTGTCCCCCTTCTGTCCTCCTCCAGAAGGAACTGAAAACATTCCTGACGCCTGAAGTTTTGTTACTGCTGTTTCACTTATGAATAAAGCCTCCAAATGAAACAAAAGTGCTAAATACTTAATAGGCGAGACCTAGGAAAATTCTTTGTCCTCGAGTGCTCACCACCTCACAAAAGAATGAAAGGTGGGGCCTGGAGCAATGATGAGTGGTTCTGGTGCCCACAAGAGGCTCGCTCTACCCACAGCTCTACTTCACTCACAGTGACCTCTGCAGAACAGGGCTTTAATAAGGGTGGGTTAAGGACAGCTGGCACCAAACTGAGTGATAATTTTAAGTAGAAAATTCTTTAATCCAAGAGTTCCCTATTCAGATTTCATTTGCAGGCCATGCAGGAAGAATACATAAAGTATATTTTGCTAATGTGCTGCTGTGGAGAGAGCTAGGATTTCTCAAACAGGATTGCATTGTTCTGTGCTACAAAAGGATCCCTGGACTTATTGTATCAGGAGAACTAAAGCATGTCATGACATCTTTTCTTATTACTATTCAGAAAGCAGCATATACTTATTTTAATATTCCAGAAATGTAAACACAACTTCTGTGAGCATTTCAAGGCTTTGAAGGTAGAAAAGTATAAAATGTCCACATTTGTGGAAGGGATAGCATCACAGGCCTTTCTTTTCTGGCATTCTGTTCTGCCAGCGCTGATGTATGGAAATTTGAATCTATTTCTTTACTGTACCAAAAATTGCTCTGAAGCTCACTCTGAAAATAGACTTATTTTGTAATTAAATGTTTGAGAACTACTGATATCTATATTTGCATGTGCTTAACTTTTTACAGCACTGCTTTTTGCTTTTAAACTAGCCTGGAGTCAATAAATATCTTTACAGATGTCAATTTGGTCAGCAGTAAAGAGGTAAATAGAAACTAATGACACTCATCAAGCCTGTGGCATGAATGATTTATTGGACACAATCATTTAACACTTTTTTAAAGTCAGTGCAAGGGAAAGAAACAGGTTTCTTATTATGGTAAACTGTATTTGTGCTGTCAGCATCTAGTGATTTATGACAAACCTGTGGCCAGGATTAGGATATTATAAATGAAGGAAAATAGAAGTCTCATTAATTTTTTATACCCACAGGTAGAAGACATGCAGTGGGCTAACAGAGAACACACTCATCCAGCATCTGTCTGCAGCCTGCCCTGTAAAGCTGGGGAAAGAAAGAAGACAGTGAAGGGCGTGCCCTGCTGCTGGCACTGTGAGCGCTGTGAGGGATACCACTACCAGGTGGATGAATTCAACTGTGAACTCTGTCCCATTAATAAAAGACCAAATGCCAACCGTACAGATTGCCAACTTATCCCTATAATCAAACTGGAGTGGCATTCTCCTTGGGCCATTGTGCCTGTCTTCATAGCTATTCTGGGTATAATTGCCACCACCTTTGTGATCGTGACATTTGTCCGCTACAACGACACACCGATCGTCAGGGCCTCTGGGCGGGAGCTCAGTTATGTGCTCCTGACTGGGATTTTCCTCTGTTACTCCATTACTTTTCTAATGATTGCAGCTCCTGATACAGTGGTCTGCTCATTTCGAAGGATCTTTTTAGGACTTGGCATGTGTTTCAGCTATGCTGCATTGCTTACCAAAACAAACAGGATTCACAGAATATTTGAACAAGGTAAAAAATCTGTCACAGCTCCCAAATTTATCAGTCCAGCTTCTCAGCTGGTGATCACTTTCAGCCTCATATCCTTGCAGCTTATTGGAGTCTTCATCTGGTTTGCTATCGATCCACCACATACCATTGTAGACTATGGAGAGCAGAGGACACTTGAACCAGAAAATGCCAGAGGAGTTCTCAAATGTGACATTTCAGATCTTTCTCTCATTTGTTCCCTTGGATATAGTATTCTTTTGATGGTCACATGCACTGTTTATGCTATTAAAACAAGAGGGGTTCCAGAGACCTTCAATGAAGCAAAACCCATTGGATTTACTATGTACACAACCTGCATAATTTGGTTAGCTTTTATTCCAATCTTTTTTGGAACGGCCCAATCAGCAGAGAAGGTAAGTGATGATGTGTTTACGTATCAAAACGCTACTCTTTTTCTATTTTCATCTCTCAATAATTGCAGCACTAAAAAAATTTCACTTGTACAAATGTGTAATTCTGAATGGCAAAAAACCTGTCAGAATTCACAGACAATAAAGTACATGTTTCAAAAGGTAGGTTTCCTATATATTAACACAAGAAAGTGGTTGTTGTGTGACGGGCATAAAAATGTTGACAATTTCTCAATATAACCTTAAATGACTGTTTCTTCTAACGTCTGTTATTGCCCTTCAGTGATGCTGTGGCCTGTTACATGAAGCACTATCAATCTTTGTTATCATCCACAGATCTGATAGAACTGGTTGCGTTCCACAAATCTAAGAAGATCAACTTACATTTGTCAAAAATAATGAGGAAAAATGCTGGGGCAGAATGAAAAGAATTGCTTTTGTGTCTGGTTGACACACTAAACTTTAAAAAAATTAAAGGAACCAAAAACAGAATAGGGGGAAATGAATGGTGAAAGAAGTGTGTGTAAATTCATATAAGGCATAATTCATTAATTATTATATCAATGCAAAAAGAAAACACTTTCCTGATAATTTAATAAGAAACTAAATGATTCATACTTGGATACAAAACATGTCAGACATGTAACTCGCCTTCTCTCAGTTTTAATAGGAAGGCAGAGGTAAGTGTTGACTGTGTAAGTATTTATTGAGGTTACAGTGGTGAAAATGACAAGCTAGGCAGGGAAAAGCAATAATACTAGCATCAATCTTCAAAACTGCAAATATCTGATATATAAAAAATCTTAAAAATAAGAAATTAAAGTCAACACGCATAAATTCTTGTCTTTCCTTCTAGCAGGTGTTTTGTATAATGTTTTCAAGCATTCATTTTAATTTAATTGGAAAAGTCATCATGTGTTCATTTATAATTGTGCAAAGGTTTGACATGTCTCCAGTTTAGAGGGCACCCTTGTCTGTGGAATTAAAGAACAGTTCTGTATACTGTGATGAAACACTTTCAAGCAGAAGGATTGTATGGGGCAGAGAGTGCGGCAGAAAAAAACATTTTCTTCACTGAAAATTGAAGCAGACTTACTGAATTGGATCAGGCTTATTTTCATGGCTTTTTGGATTAAGTCGGGGAAATGAGTACCAAGGTAATGGCTTATCACAGACAAAGTTAAAAAATCCCATTTGGCATAGGAAAACATGTTTAGGTAATTTTTTTTAAAATTCTGACTTTTTTGTATTTGTAGGCTTAAGTCACAAAAATGCTTTGTTATATAAATGTGTGGTACTTTTAACAGCAATCAGGTTTATGATGAGTACTTGGACCAAAAAATATTTCTCTGCTGGCAACCATGCAGTGACTTTGATTTACACCATCGGTTCACTTTGGCTGGTAGTAAAGGATGCTTTGGTTTCAACCTTTAAAGACAAGATTAATGAACATCTCTTTTGCCTTTCTTTTTTTGAAACCCAAGACTGAACACACAAATCATGCTAAATCAGATAGCTTCTAACACTAAATTTTACTTGTTAATTGCCATTTTTTCTTTCTAAATGTTTTGTTTGACTTCCCTCTTCTTTTTGGAGGGAAAAAATGCTAATACAGAGCTCTGTAATCAAATAATTGTTTTCAAAGTGCTTCTTCTTTTTGCTGAATATAAAAACATGCTTCCACAGAGTCTTACAGACGTCTTCATAAGAGTTTACATATTCCATACCATTAAAAAGCTTCTTTGAATGGGATAAAAATGTAGTGTCTTACTGCACACATATGTATGGTCTGAATAAACTTATAGTTTCTCAGTTAATGCATAACACCATAAGAAGCAATTTAAAAACAAGCTAATGTATTCTAGAATATTTTATTTGAAATTCGATATTATGACCTTTTTGGAGGATGAAACAAATGAAAAACTTACAGACTTTTGGTGCTTACTCACACTGCAGTTATTTTAGAATCCTGAATTTTTTTGTGTGTCTTGAGTTTACTCAGAGAGAACAGAGCAATAAAAGCTAGGGGTTTTAAAGTGCTGTTTTAAAGCAGTGTTTCCTTTATGAAATGTTGACAGTAATAAATTTATCATGACACTCATTACTTGCCAGGAGTACTTCCAATTACTAACTTTAGATACACCTCTGTTTGAATAACGAATACTTAAAACTTTTCCAAAATGTTTTGAGGAATTTCAGTTTTCCTAGACATTAGCAGTGCTTACAATAATAGAAGAAGTTACTAAGCATTTCTAGAAAAAGAGGTTGTACTTACTTAAGTATTCAATCAACTGTAATTGAATAAAAACCTACTGAGCAGCTTTTATTTCACTGTTAATACCCCTAATTAAAAAAAAAAAAAGTACCATCAATGCTGAAAATGGATGTCTAGCTCTAAAACTCAAAGCTCACCCTAGAACAGTTAGCCTTAAATTTATTAGCCTTGGGCATCAATTCCCCAAAGTATAAGTTTCCTAAGAGATTCTGTATAAAGTCTAGAGGAGTGTAGACCTGTGGAGTCAGAAGAAGTCCATAAATTAAGTGTTGGCATCAATCAAACTTCAAATACGCATGATGAAGGTAATTTTAATAAGCATAAGTATTTATCTGCAGACAGACCAGGAATCTTGATGATATGTTCTTGCTGTGAAGCGCAGAATGGGAAACTGATCTCTTTCTTCTGTGCTGATGAAGAGTCTTGGGTCTTTGGCTGGTGAATGCAGCTGAGTTAAATGCCTCAATTTGCCTACAGGGATATATCCATAAGAAAAAACATTGTAAAAGTTAAGGTAACTTGAAAAGATGCAATGGGAATATGTTGATTTCTAGTCTTGACGTTTGTAAGTTTTTTAACAGTCCTTTATAACAAATGCTATTTCTTTTAATTTGTATTATCTCAGTTTATATGAAAGTTTGAAATTAGTATAAAATTAAAAAGAATGCTATATATTATTGAGGAAATTAAATATATATATATATGAATAATTAAAGAAATGTAAAAGTACCTGTCTTGGTTTGGGAAGACAGGTATCTGCCAGGGAAAGCTGGAGTTTCCCTTGGAATGGAGAATGTAAATCACACCCCTCCCCCTTCCACGTTATTATAATTTTGCAATTAAAGGCTTTTCAGGCAAAGATTTGGGAATAGGAATAACAGTTCTTTAGTAGGAA
>VXBB01020882.1:1000286-1011391 GCA_013399915.1 Illadopsis cleaveri
TTTTTTTTTTTTGTCTAGTTCATGATTTTGTCCATTCATGTTCATGCCTGTTTTGACAGCTCCTCCTTTATGAAAAGAACTTACTACAAAAATTTAAATTATTCCAGTATGTCATTAAACTGAATGAAAAATGGCTCCCTAAGACATAAACCTTTAATTTTCTAACATTTATATTAATGTCAATAAGGTACTTCAGAGGCAAAGGAGAGAAATTCTGTGAGAAAGCATTCTGTGAATATGGCTTTCCTGTATGTCATACACATGTATACACCAAAACACTGGAAGTACTGGAATCATCTAGGATAGAGATGTCTGAAATATCATTATGACCAGAATGCCACTGAAAAATAAATTGAATAGCTGATTGGTAAAAACTGGTGTTTCAATTTCTGTGTAAAATTAGGTTAAAATGGCAGATTGCACTAAAACCTGAAGATAGATGGCTGTCTGAAGTACAACCCTATTTAATAAACTGAACTTTGTAAATTTCCTTCCTTTTAGCATTTTTGAGAGGTGGATAAATCATGTTTATTCACAGATTATTATCACACATCATTGTTATCAGACATAATTTATTATATTAATCTGGAAATACTTTGCATGAATGAGAAGATGAATATTTGGTCCTCATACTGTGAAATGTATGATGTTTCACTTTCTGCTAAGGAAAGACCATAAAAGAATAATTTCTTCCTTCTCCTCCAACTGGAAGCAATTACAAGGTGTAATCTAACAAGGCAGATAAATTGTAACGTATTTCCAATTATTCTGACAAGTCTGACCTCTCTTTTCATAACTGCAGTATAAACAAATTGTAATTTTATAATAGAATTTTTTCCATAAATTATTATCATTATCATCTCACTATTCCAGCTGTTTTAATGCTGGATTTATTGTTCAGCAGATCTTATGCTTATATCCATCTGTTTGTTAGTAATACTAAAAGAAGTTAGAAACAATACTAAAAATATTCCACTATTAATTTGACTTGTAAATTACTGCTGTAATGGTCAAGATAAAGAATTTCAATTCTCAGTGGGAGGAAGAGGTAGTTCCATAAGTGTAGTAATATAGTTCAGGTAGAGACTTCTTACTTCTCCCATATTTCTAAAAAAAATTATACAAATCATCTTTTTTGTGTGTGTGTTTACGTAATGAATTCTTGATTAAATATATTCCTGTGACTACATGAAAACAGCATCTTAATGATTCCTCAGACTGTGTTAATGAGGGGCACAGCACCGAGCTCGTTCTTCACCACAAAGCATTCTTTTCTAATCCTGATCATATTTGGGGATCTAGCTCTGCAGGTAGTCCATGCAATACACATCATAGGAAAAAGTCCAGAAAATCAACTTATAAATTTAGCATTTCTTTCATTTTATGAATAATGTTTGACTTGATTAAACTAGAATCTCTACTTCCAACACTGTGCATAGCATGAGGTTTAATCTGAGGGATATTTGAAACAGTTTCTCATTTCCCTTATTACAGGAGCAGGAGTTAGAAGACTACTGAAGTGATGCATTCCACATTCAGCAATTTATCATTGTTCAAACCTGCATTTCTGCACTCCTAATGGTTTTTTATTCAGAATCTTTATAATATAGGAATACTTGCAAGATTGTAAACAAACTATCAGTACTTGAATTTTCGCATGTCTAAAAGTACTAGATTCCTAAGAAGCAGCTCAGAAAACTGGACTTGTTTAGCTTGTTTCTACAACTTTCTGTAGCAAGGAGGGTGTTGTTTTTTGTCTCAGGTAGCAAGTGATAGGACAAGGGAAAATTGCCTCAGGTTGTGGCTGGGCAGNAACAGGATAGTGATGGAGTCACTGTCCCTGGAGATGTTACGAAGATATAGCTGTGGCACTTATGGCAGTGTTAGGTCAGGATTTGATGATGTTAGAGGTCTTTTCCAACCTAAATGACTGTTTTAGTCTATGTCTTGGAACAGAAAATTAGTAAAAATTTGCCAGATTATCTGATAGAAATATCCTTCCCTCTCGCTAGAAATCATGTTAAGAATGGAGAAACTTTTCATCCTTGTCATTTCATGTTTTTTCAAATGTAAAATTTCATGAGTGAAATTATTTCTATGATTCATAATTTCCTCCTACTTTTGACCTAATCCTTGGCAACAATCCTTTGTTGTTCTACTGTAGAAGCAGAGTGTTAAAAAATATGTGAACAAGCATGTGACTAAATCACAATTTATTGCCCAATCTTCCTCTGCTCCCTTTCTGTCTGAGAGGAAGTTCCTCACTCCTTATTTATCTCTGAGGCAGCATGTTCCCCTCCAGCTGGAAGATTCTCAGTGCACTGCAGGCCATGGTCATTGCTGAGTCCACCCACTGGCTGAACAAAGGGTTTCAGCAGCCCCCAAATCTGTTTTCCCTCCCAGCCTCCCATGAGCTGGTGTTGGAGGACAAATGAGTAGTCACAATTCTCCCGGGTGGCAGTGTAAACTGAAAATGGTACCTGTAATGAAAAACCAGTTAAATATAGAGATCCTCTTTTCTTTCAAAAGTTGCTTTGTCAGAACCCATTCCAAAAGTTATTTCTTAAAAAAAGAATGTGATTCTATTTTTCATTTTTTTCAAGTTTATTAGCTGATAAGTGAGACAGAACTGATGAATTAGGTAATTTAAAATATTATAGGCATTTTCAAAGCTTTTTTTCAGCTTCAATCTTTTCTATCCTTGTAAGTTAAAATTGAAATTTGGAAGCAGAACAGTTCTGATATTTAAAGAGCATAATTTCACAACTTTTAAACTGTTTCCATTTCTTTAACTTAGAAATGTCTGGACTGTTGACTGTAACACCAGCCTTGCATTTAAAAAAACACTTATGAAAAGACTTTTGATGAGTTTTCAAGCCAAGTACTTTTTTAGAAAATACTACTTTTTCTAATTTCTAGCTCCTGTTTAGATTTTTTTGTTATTCAGCACAATGTGTACCTGAGTTTCAGGAAGTATTCTTGCTGAATGACTGACTGTGCTAAGTTAATGCATATGTAATTTTAAAGACTGGACTTTATTGTTTTAAGATATGCCTATTACCTTTAGAGTGAGATTTCATTTCCTTTTTTTTCCCTTTTATATTAATGAAGCTACAGCGATTTTGAGTATGTACGCTGAGCATTGATTTTAATTACAGAATCACAGAATGAACTAGGTTGGAAAAGACTTTTAAGATCATCTAGTCCAACCTATGATAAGTTTTCTAGGACGTATCACAAAGACAGACAATGCCAGCTCCTCCAAGAAAGAAGTGGAGTATTTAGTAAAATATATTTTTGATTTTTTAGCCCAGTGAGACACTAATGTGTGCACCTGAGGGTTGCAAACCCTTTTCATTTCTGCATATCTACATGTCTGTTCCAGCATGAGCATTGAGCTGGCATACCTAGTTGTATACATGGAAAAGATGTGCACCTGCCACATAATGGCAAACACTGGCATTTTGCTTGTCTGTCATGTTTGCTTCTGGCTCCATCATGAATGATGGCTTTTGCCCCAAAGTCAGGAATGAGCTGCCAGAAAAATTAAATTTTCCTGTGATCAGCTTCCTACCCCATCCTGAGGAATGTCAGAGAGTTGCTAACATGTAGATGAAGATGGAATTGCATGCTAAAGAACTTTAAATATACCTTTTTGGCTACTTGCTGGCTTCTGTGATAAGCAGTTAATCCTGACTGAGAAGCAGAAACAATTTTGTGAAGCACGGATAGCTAAATAACTCATTGTTTTCTTGAAAAAAAAAAAAAAAATCAATAATCCTGGAAAGGCATTTGTGATAGACCAGAAATGTTTCATAAAGATTATATTGAAAAAATTGTATCTTAGCTACTGTATTTTTAGGAATCAGATTCACCTCACAAAAATATTGATCTTTTGTCTCTGATTTGTTCAGTGCCAAAAATCTGGTTGTCTTCAACAACTGCAGTTTAAGATAAACCTTCCAGTATTTAAAAAAATCTTAGGTTTTTAGGGCACTGCGAGGGCTGGTTCAATTTGTGTATAGTAAAACCAGTGATAATACAAACCATATGGAAAACATCTTTAAGCAAATCTATCACTTACTGAAATATGTTTGTAAGTAGACAGGAAGAGGGATTTTTTCAGCTAGGAATGATTTGATAAACCCACATGCTGGGGGAAAAAACCCCAAAAAACCCTTGGTAAGAGAAGGTTAATTGGAACTATCTCTAACCCTTATACTCTTGATAAGACAAATAGAAAATCGTTAAATAGAACAGTGTCTAGAAATTGTGTTGGAACTGTTTCTGGGAATCTCTCTTGGAAACTTCAGGTTCTTGCTAGTTCTTGCCAAGTTGGAAGCAGTACATCAGTAGCCTTTGTTATAGCTTTAACAAGGCTTTTACCTTACTGAAAGCAAGTAAACACACATATGAAGGAAGAAACAAACTAAGAAGGTTTTTAGCTTGACTCTGAGTAGATATTCCACTTCTTGTCTTTCTTATTTCTTCCAACAAGAATTCAATTTTGCACAGGATTCATACCAATATCAATATTTTGATTTTCCATATAGGATAAAATGCTGTGGACTGGTAAGCTGTCATGCACAGGCTTAGCCTAAATAGCAGTGCTTATGCAAGCTCATCATATACCACGTCTTGAACTTGACACCAGTTCCCTGCCACACTGGGAAATTTGATCCCCATTAGGTGATCAGCACCTAATGAAAGCCATATTACCTTGTATTTCCTTCAGACAAACAACATTTTGAAGCACAATTATGGTGACTCAACTAAAGTGGTTGCTAAGCATAGTAGGATGATGTATGTTTCAGCCCCTTGTGACCATTCTGTTAAAGAATTGTCATAATTTGTACAGCTGGGAAGATGACAGTAAATTGAACAGCCTATCAAAATACAAGATCCAGACAAAAAAATCTAATGAGATATAAGCCCAGTAAAATTTGTAACAGAATTGATAAATTCAATAAAATTCTAAAATTTCATGTAAGAGACAGTGAATTTTAATTTCATGTCTCATATAGATAGAAATACCAGGAGTGAGAAATGATGGAAGTCTGATTTCACCATGACTAGTGAGGTTTATGCTTACTCTTAAAACATAAAACTAAGTCTATTATGGGATAACTATTTCATTAGACTGTTAATACTGAATATGCGAGTGTGTGTGTACAAGTATTTCTTTTCACATAACTATAAGCTCTTGCATGAAACGAGAATAGCTAGTATAGAAAGTCAGGCAAAATCAATAATTTTAATACATATAGAAGAAATTTCTATTAAAATAACAAAATAAATCTTTAATAGGTCATATAAACTTATTTTTTTTTTACTTTATCTTTCAGTTTACAGTGAATCTTCCTGACAGGGAATGAAATGACAATAGAGAGATCCATGTAAGCTCATCCAAGAGAATCAAAATTTAACTATAGCAGAACATAATTTTTTTTTAGTAATCCAAATAAAAAAAGATTAATTATGAGGTATCTTCTTAAGTCCAGACTTTCATTTTCAGTGTGTACATAGATTTTGAATTTTTCCTTTCCTAAAATGGTGCTTTCCAGACTTGAGAGTGACTTCATAATCAGTCAATTTACCAGAAACATCACCCTAGTAGAATAGTCAAATCATTGTTTTCATAGTGATTACCAAGGTCATGTTCATTTGATATTGTGAAGCATATGGATGGGATTGAAGTGGTGTTATCAGGCTCACTGATAGAACTGGTGACACAGGACCTGCATAAATCTATTTTCTACAGAAAACGTCCTTATTTCTGCAATTGTACAGTAAGAATAACTGAACAATGAAGGGAAGAAAGGCAAAGTACTTGATTATCTTTTTTTTAACTCCACTGAATTTACATGGAATATATTAAGAGCAGGTATTCACAGGTATGGTGAATGCCATTCATTCAGGTACTGCAAAACACTTTCCAATTACAAAACAACAAGTTCAGAAAGAGATTAGAAGAGAAGAGGGAAACTACTTACAAGACGGTGTTCAATGGAAAATAAAGGAAAAGATTTTTAGCTCTGATGCTGAGGAGCACAGTACATTTTGCAAATGTCTTTTCTAGAAAGTTCGGAGTCATAATTGAGTGAGGTATAGCAGAAGAGCTCACAGCAGGCAAAGCATCTATCTCCAAATCTAGTCATCAAAAAGACACAGCAAACCAATGTGGCATGATGCTGAAATTGGTCCCAAAGCCCAAAACTGCTTTACAAACAGTCTCTGTAAGGGAATTGTTTGCACCATATGTTTTCCTTAAAAACTGATCTACTGAAAGGGTGCTTTAGATTATGGTACAAACTGACGCAGCTTCCTCTAGAATACATCACCTCCTATCCTTTTGAGCCATCACACTGCATAAAATTTTATTGATCTACAAAGATCACATACCTCCATCAAGGCTTCCAGATTCCAAGCTGGAAATTTCTCTGCTATTTCTCCAAACTTTTTACCTTTGTCAATGAGGCTTGTAATTTCTTTGTTTCTAACCACCACCAAATATATAACCTTTGTCCTTTTCAACCTTCAATTTTTTGTTTAAATTCTGTTTAAATTCTCTCATTTCCCTTCTTGCTTACTTGATAATTTGTCCAAGATACAGCAGTCATTGCAGCCAGTGCTGCTTTTCTTTCCATATCCCAATATCTTATGTCCTGAGCATCTTATATCCAAATTCCTAGGTCTTTTCTGTGTGACTTAGGACTTAAACTCTCAACTTATCTCTGCATCTCTTCCTCCTCTCCCTCACTGACATCGATCATGGTATTTTGTTATTGGTGTTTGCTACTTCCACTCTTAAATTTAAAAGGTTTTACAAATATTTCCTCCTTTCCCTCCCCTCCCCCTAACATTCTCAAATTTGTCCAAGTTCTAATTCCTTTGTTTAGTGCTCTACTTCTGAAAGATTCTGGCAAAGCCACAATCAAGTGAGTGAGAGTTTTGCCAGTGATGTCAAGAAACATTGATGCTTGTTCTGTGCCTTTAATACTTTGTCTGTTTGCATCCCATCTGTGTTTCAAGCTACTAAAAGCTTTTCTAAAGGGACCTGTGTAACTTGGATTTTCATGCATCTGTGTTATAAAGAATATAGGTGTGTAATTTGATATGATATTTTTCATTTTTTATCTAAAATGTAGGTGACATTTGACTTGGCTTACAATTAAGCGGGCTATCCTGTAACTTTGTGTAGTTTTAATATACAGCCCATGTGTGTTTGAATTCTCCTGCCCATAAGAAGGCATAAAAAATACATTACAGGCAGTTCTGGTTTTCTAAGTACCCAAAAGAGGGAAAGTGTTAAGGACATAAGTACATTACGTTCTTAAACATTGCTTTAGCAGAGAAGCTTTTAAGCACAAGTGAGGCATAAAAGGAGGGGAGAAATACGTGGTGTGCTTCCTCCTATCTCCTAGACAGAGATGTAACAAGCAGATCTGGTTGACTGACTGTTTCTTTGGGGGTTTTTTTGGCTTTTCTCTTTGTACCCACGTAGCTCTGTATGGCAGTTTGGCAGGTAGTTTGCCAGAGGGCTGGGGGCTAGAGGGAAGCACAGTCAGCTGGCATTGCTGCAGCTGCACTTGCTTTGAGAAGGTGGTTCAGAGCCAGACATTTCAGGATTTCACTATACTCATTTCCTCTCAAGGTCACCAGAATATACAAGGAAATGTCAAAACTGCAGTTCAGCAAGCCTCTTCTGTATGACATAAGTTAATGTGGTTTCTACATTAAAAAGTTATTTGTGTTTCAAAACAGTGACAGTAGGCTGAAGATCTACTCAACAGAATTTATTTTTAATTGCAATGAAGAGATTTTTAAGTGCTGTCAGTTTCATCTTATAGAGTGCACTAATACCTTGCAGAGCACGGTTTGACTATAAATCTAATTAGTAAGTCCTATCTTCTCTACATGAGTGAAATAAAGGCTTTTATAAAATTATACTAGACTTTTTACCTATTGAATGAATGTATTAAGCCTGATTTTAATTGTCATCTGAATATTAAAGCAAGCTCCTTGGGCCTCTTTGCCGGTGTGAACACAGGCATTCCTCTTGGAGTTGTTGTGCACACATGTTGACAGAAGACCAGACCCCTACAGCTGTAAAATGAAACCACCTGCACCTCTCCAGCCCATGGAATGCCTGAGAGCCAGTGCCGAGACCTATTTTTTACTGCAGTTAATACTACCATGCTGTTTAAAATGACAGTATAAGGAAGTAACTTAGATCTAACCTGTCAGGTTAGCCAGAAGTGATATGATTCTGAGCAACACAGTGCTTATTTTCTCAGTGATTTTTCCTTTTTTATTCTAGCTTTTTCAGCACTGGTAAACAATACTCTCCTCCTCCTACAAAACCGCCCACTTGGGTGAAGTATATTTCACAGAGGACCCAAATTCTATGCCTTATTGACTTCTTGTTGAAATCACTTTTTCAATATATTCACAGCTCATCTCTCCTTTTTCTTCCGTTAACCAAGGCCTATTTCACTTATTTTGAAGAATCACTCTCTCTTTCTTTAGGAAGTTTAAGTGTGCATGTTTTCTTATTCAGGTGATGACTGTATTTTGCTCACAATCTAATTAAGTGTGTGAGTAATATCTATGTTAAAAAAGAAAGAGAAAAAAGAAAGAAAGCCCTCTGTTACATCCTAGAAGCTTCAAGTACTTAGATTTGTCAAAGAACGTTAAGGAAACTAGAGTACATATTTCCAAAGGTGGGCCCTTGTTGTCCTGTTTCTTCACTTACACAAGTCTCCCACTGATGCAGTCTATTAAGATTATACTTGTCTGCATTTTCAGATATCATGTCTGCTTATTTCAGGTGAATAAACAACTGTCTAACAGGAAATGTATCTATTTCACAGACACAGAACAGTTGTTGAGAAAATATTTTAACAAACTGCTTGTGTTTAGGGAGCCATTATGGCTGGAGAGAGTCTTAACAAAAGGAGCTAGTTTTCTTGGAAAGGCTGAAAGTCTAATATTTTAATATGCCCAAGATATTCTGCTATAAACTCAGCCGTCTAGCACTTCATTTCCTAATTCTGACAATTTTCCATCTACTAAATATATACACATCATGCGATGTCCAGCTCCTTTATATTGCTTGTTTGCCTGTGCTCCATATGCAAAAATGACATATTTCCTTGTCTTTGTTCAAATATATTCAGTTGTCTTCTGATTGCTGAAAATTTTTCAGAGGTAGCAAAGTATTCAGCAGCTGTTCTGGAAAGTTTATGGAGGCTGCAGATTTCTGTTTTCACTGAACCTTTTTGGACTTTTTTCAAATGAGTGACTAGCTAAAAATTTTTATGAGAAGTCTCCTAGGACTGCGCAGGGAGAATGTTTTAGTAATGGCTTTCTTTTTTATTCCTGTGTTCTGATTTGGTTATGCAAATGAGGAGAAAGTAGCTGTCAGTAGATGGAAAATTACATGTGGGTATATTGAATTAATTCTCAGCAAATGGTGTTTGGATCACTTAGAACGTTTATTAAGGTGGGCAGGACATTTGGTGGAGTCATTGTCCTGACAATTTGCCACTTGGACAGACTTTCACATGATCACTGTACAGAAAATGTTGCTGCTTTGTACATGGATCCTGATTTTTTTTTTTTTCACAGCATGAGAATGCCAGGTTAGTGGTCTTCACCTCTGTTGCCAGTATTCTCACAAGTCAGGCATGAAGCTCTGCTTTCAAATTTCAGTTTAATTGACAGTTTTCCATGTTGGTTTAAGGTATGTTAAGCCACTTTTTTGAGTCTCTATGGAAAAATATAATTCCACAATGCTCTGTAGCAAACTTATGAAGCTACTGTTCTGGGAAATATGAGACCTAGTCCCTCCATTCTCAAGGACAGTTATGAGGCAAAGCAAAAAAAATCTTAATAATATTTATGACATAAAAGGATGCCACCACCTCTTCTGTCTCTCATAGCTCTATATGATTTAATTTGTTTTTCTTTCAAGGGCCTGAAAAGAAAATACATTTTGCAGTGATAAATAAAATACTTATTAATTAAAAATGGTTATTATTATTGATTAGTTTTTTTCTGTGAGCAAAATCAGAATAAATGCATCTGATTCAATCCCAACCAAATTTTAAATCATAACTTATTTGCCAAATCAGAGGTAAAAAATTGTCATTGACTTAAGTTCATTATCTTGCATCCTTTCTTCATGAAGTGCTGTATACAATATTCTACACCAGCCCTAGGGGAAACACAGCCTTCAGCTACAGCTGCTTGTAAATGGGAACTGATGACTAACACAGAAAAATTACACAGCTCCTTTCCCAGGAGATAAAGGATATCTCAGGATATCTCCACTGAAATGATTGCTGCCCTTGAATCTGTTAGTGGCACTAAGAAGTGTGACAATAGTCTTTGTTACTGGTGTTTCCATGCAGAATTCAGTGCAGTCCTCCCTAAGTCTGCTGGCACCCAAGGCAGTGCTTGTTTGCCTGCAGCTCTGCCTGGCAGTTCAATGCCACATTCCTCAACAATTTGATACAGCATCATGATCAAAATTCCAGATGTACTGAATATAAAAGTACAGAATGGGTGCTCAGCTGTAGTGAACTCTGAAGGGATTCTACTGTGGTAAGAGTTTTGTGTATCCAATGGATAAGTGTTTTACTTTCATAATGTGTACCTGAGGACCTGAATGCCAAACCCTTGAGTGTCAATGCACATCACCGTGGTATATTACATGCTCATAAAAGTGTGGAGACAGATCCCCAAAACAGCTATTAATTCTGCAGATGCACAGATAAGCATTCACATATCTGTCAGAAACCAAGAATCTAATGATATTAAAAAAAAATTATTATCATAAAATAGTGCACAGTATCATTTTTAGTGCAAGAAAAAATTTATGGGATAAAATAAAATATATTAGCAGAGTAGAACTAAGATTTTTTTTTTGTGTCACCATTTTTTCCATCTTATTGGTTTTCCATTATATGGCATTGTTGCTAGTGTTTATGAGCTCCTGAAAAGCTTTTATGAGCTTTTGAATTTTTGTTCCCCATCTGTTTTTTGAAGCCCTACTTTATGTGAGAAATTTAACCAATCATTCCATACAAAAAAAAAAAAAA
>VXBB01020882.1:1018519-1064115 GCA_013399915.1 Illadopsis cleaveri
TTTTTTTTTTTTTTTAATGACAGAGAAGCACTATCTTGTGCATTGGAATCATAATTAACAAATCTAGAGATGATTCTTTCATTTTTAAATGACAGAGAAGCAGTATCTCGTGATTGGTAATTGCATGGTCATGCTCACTTTGACATGCAACTTCTCTTTGTAATTCTGCTATACAACGGCAGATATTAATTATAGTTTAAGTGTAGAAAAAACAAGAACTACCTTTTAAAATTTGTTGTAAGGAAGAGGAAGGAAAATTACCTTTTAGCTCTTTCACTTAACTGAGTTGGTTTCCCTCCAGAGATGGAATGTCCTATTTAATCATTGCAGCAGCTGGGCAGCAACAATCTGAATATATAGGAATATAAAGCAAAGCGATTTTCTGTTTAAACATTGGCAACATCTTAAAACATACAATCTGTTGAATTCTGAGTTGGCTTTGAGCAATGGATATGGAGTACTGAACAATGTACATATTAATAAGTAACGTTTCTAAAATTCTTTAAGGACTTGAAACTCTTAATTTTTGTAAAGTATTCAATTAAGATATACCATAAAAATAAAGATAATTAATCAAACTGTTCAGAATCCCATATACTTCACACAAGTTTCACCATATTTCATTATCTTACTTTGAATGCTAATTTATAATGACAATTATTGAAATATTTGTTATTTAGGTTACTTAAATATCCATAATTAGCAAATTGAATACAATTAAAGCAAATTAAAATATGATCTTTATCTCAGTCTTCTTTATTTGTTCAAAAAGACAGAAGGAAAGTCAAAATGTCAAGCCTATACCACAGAGACAAAGAAAGAAAAGTATATTAATAGCCATTAAATTGTTCAGTAACACCACTCATTTTTTTATTTCAAATAATTCAGCAACATGTTAATTACTACTACTACTACAAGACTTGTGAAGTAATACCTAATTATAACTACTACTATTATCTAATGTGTGGTGACACATTTTCTTTTCCCATTTTCAGGTAAGTAACTAGGTAGTACTCAATTTTAAGAACACTTTTGAAAGCTAAAAACATTTACCTATATAAACAAGTCAATTTGTCTCACTTTGGTGCCTGGAAAAATCATTGAGCAAGCCCTCTCAGAACAAATTTCTGGTCTCATGAAGGAGAAGACATTTACTGAAAATAGTCAACATACCTAACCAACCTGATTTCCTTCTTCAGTGGTATGTAGGTATTTGTGGATGAGGGGAAAGCTGGGGATGCTGTTTACCTTGATTTTAGCAAGACTTTTTACACTGTGTCCCGCAATATATTGGTACCTAAGTTTAGGATGTTATAGTCTTGGTGGGTGTGCATCAGATAGATAAGAGTCAGTTTGGATAAAAGGGATCAGAGAATCATGGATGTATGTCATGCTCTATTTGAAGGCCACAGGAGACCTGTTCTAGGATCTGTTTAATATCTTTACCAACGGCCAAATCATATATGGTGACAAATTGGGGTATAATTGCTGATTTGCTAAAGGAAAGTGTTGTCATACAAAGACACCTAGACTGGATGGAGGAATAAACCAACAGGAAACCACATAAAATTAACAAGGCACAATGCAAAGTTTGGCACATGGAAAGCTAGAGACCTTGCAATGGTACAGGGTGAAAACTGATTGGGTAGAAATTCTGTAGAAAAGGCCACAAAAGCCTCACAGACATCAAACCAAGCATGAGTTAACAGTCCCATGGTCACAAACAAGGCCATCAGCCTCCTGGGCTCTGCTAACAAAAGCAGATAGGTAAATTGAGGGAAAAGATTACCTCTCTCTACCTGGTCCTAATTAGGAGACATCTGAAATACTGACCTCCCAGTACCTGCTATGATACATAGCAATAGACTGGAGCAAGTTCAGCAAAAGGACCATCATGATTGTTGGTGAATGGAGCCCTTGCTCTGTGAGGAGAGACTGCTGAAGCTGGGCTTGTTCAGCCTGGACCAGAGACAGCTTTGGACAGGCTGAACAGCAGTCCCTTGTGCCTATATCTTGGTCACCGAGTGAATGGAGCCAGTCCCTTCACAGTGGAGGTGGTAGGAGAGCAGGAATCCATGGATATAAATTGAAACAAAAGTAATTTAGTCTGGCTAAAAGGAAAAATGTTTTTCCCTCTGAAGGCGGTGAGGTTCAAGTGGTCGCCCAGAGAGGCTGTACAGTCTTTCTTCATCCTGGGGCTTTGAGATACCTGAATGGATAAAGGCCTGAGACACCAGGTCTGACTACACAGCTGACCCTGCTTTGAGGAGAATGCTGGACTAGAGACACAAGGTCCCTTCCACCCTGAACTAACTATACTTATAAATGAAACAAAGACTTTTGGAAAGAATGCAATCCAATTATTCAGTTAAAGTGATTTGGATTCTTGTAAGGTTTTATGCATTTTTAGCTTGAGGGAAAAAACAGGTCTTTATTTGGTACAAAGTCTCTTTTTAGCACTGGGAAGTCTCACACAAGGGATGAGCCATTTCCCTCCCAGCAGTAATGCTGACACCATCATATAACGCAGTAGATCAGAGCACTGCAGATGTTAAAAAGCTAAGAGAGGATTTTACACCAACTTCTCATGGCTCAGGCCAACATATTCCCATGTTTAGAGTTCAAATTTGAACAGCTAGAAGCTGATTTCAGGAAAATTAAATCTTTTGGTAGCTATACTTCACATTCTGCTTGAATTTAGATCTGTTCGGCCCTTGTAGACATCTTTTCAGGCTGACAACAGATCTCTCCTAGTCTTGTGGCAGATGATAACAGTGACTGTACAGAAAGTATTTCAGAACTCTAAAGGGAAACGCACTGTCTTGTCTTCTCTGTACAGTGTTACCACAGCAAGAACAGATGGATGTCTGAACATCCCGGTGTGCCAGATTCACCTTGCACAATTAACTGCATTCCTGAGAGTTTGGGTCACTCATATTTCCCCTGAGTATACTACAGCCAAGGCACACTAGAGTCAGCTCTGAATCAGTCACAAGCCCACCTTGTTGGTTCTGCAGTGCAATTTATGCACATTTACTGTTTCATAGCTGATAGACATAGGTTTCTATCTTCTGGCATTGCTTCCAGAAAAGTTAAAATGTTAGGGTTTTTATTTCAGGGTTAATATTCTTGACAGATAGGAATGACAGAGGAAAAGCACATGTTGGATGCTGACATCAGAGATATTCTAATGGTGAATCTAGCATTACATATTTTAATTACCTATTGTACCTATTACACAGTATTACCTATTGTAACAGCTGAGATTGCATCTGCTCAGGGTTCAAATATATAAATAATAAGAACATTTAAAAATTGTGGAAGGACTACACTGTATTCACTCTTTTATTATCTGGGATAAACTAATTGAAACCTCACCAGAGAAGGCTGCAGTTAAATTGAAAAAAAGAAAACAAAAAAAACCCCAAACCAAACAAAAAACCAAAATGCAACAACCCAACCCAAAAAAACCGCTATATTCAATTTATCCTGAACATACAAATAACAAAAAGAAGGTGAAGGTTAGAAGGATAGCTTGCATGGGCAGGGCAGAGGGGTGGAGGGGGAAGGTGTATATATCATCACTGCTCTACCTTCTTGCTCTCCTGAGATCCTGTTCTGAGATAGCACAGAGATGGTCCTCTAAGATAATATTGCTCATTTCTGTGGGAGTCAGCAGAATCCTGCTTTGCCTTAAGGATCCTCCAGGTAGATAAAGAAGAAATTTAAAACTTATCAGAGCAGCACAGAACAAATCATGTTTAGCATGGAACACAGGTTAATCCAAAGTCTTATTTGAAAACACTTATTTCGAAAGTCTTTTACAGTGGACTTTGAAAGGGCTGTGGTAGGTTGTAGCACAGAACGTATTGTGTTTAACATGCTACATATCTACCCTCTGCACTGAAGCTAGGAACCTGGTGCCTGCTTCTAAAATCCAGTTCAGGTTAGTGGGCTTTTTTTCCTGCTCCAGAGTGTGTTAGGGAATTCACAAGGGTTTTCTGCAGTGAATAAATCCAACAGAAAATCTATACTGGAGTAATGTCACAATCAATTACAGAACAAAATAAATCAGAATGACATCAAGGCAAGTAAACACTCAAGTGAGACCTTTAGAGATTAGTAGCAACAGAGGGGAAATAGTTTTATAGTATTCACGTTTCAAAGTCTAATTTATACTGCAGTTTAGTTAATTTGTTTTTGCTAAAATATCCAAGAGAAAATTAATGAAAAAAAAATTTGTTAGTTTATAAGTTTTGATCAATTCATCACATGGAGTAATATGGTGTAAATTCATTGAAGCCAAGGAAGCAGCCATCAGTGGATTCATCTGGCTGCCATTAAATTTATTCTGACATAAGGAATGAACACAGCGAGCATTTCTAGATAAGACTAGTACTTGAGTACAGCCGTTGTAAGATTTCTGTTCACAAATTGCAGTTGAAATGCTTGCTGAGGGCTGCAGGGACATGTTTGATTGTTTGTTTTTCTTTTTGTCATTCCGTTTTAGCGGCTTCCTTGTTCATTACATTGTTCCCATTAGCATAATGTATTGATTGTGTTTGCACAGCTTTTCCTGCCAAAGGCTGCCCTTCAGTAGTACAGCCATTGGGGTAACCAGCTGTTACTTATTTAAGCCTCCATCATTTTGTATGACAGAGTAACTTAATTATGCCCTGCTTGAAGATGCTAAATAAAATTATCTTCTGAGCAAGTGTACTTCACTTAATATTTGTCTCTATCAGGTACTTAAACTCTGACACTTAAGCTATGTGCACTAAATAAGCAAACACATTTTAAAACAAAACCTGGTAGCAAGTTAATTATTACAGAGAGGCTGTTTTACAGTATTTCTAGACATGGTTATCTCTTTAGCTCAGGTATTATGCATATTTAAGAAACTTCAGGAAAAAAAAGAAACTAAATGTAGTTAATAGCATAATAAACCAGCACTTAGGGTTAACCTTTTTCTATGCTTCATGAGCATAAGTAATAGGTCTTCAGTAAGAACTGGGAATTTTAAAAAGACAGGATTGTAATACTCTATGTATTTCAAACCTGGACAAGAAAAAAATTCTACTCACTGATATAGCCTAGTTATAAGAATGTGTCCGTCAGCATCCATGGCCTTTGTGTTATACAGAACACTTAGTTCTTATTTTAATCCTGATATTTGAATTAAATTCAGACAGTATATTTTTATTTTTATTGGCAACATCTTTCCTTAGTTCACTATAAGGCAGTTTTCTTGCTTTCCCTTTTTCATCACTATACAATTATGCATATGAAAGTGACAATTTTGGGGTTGCCAACTGGGTCCTTGAGTGTTAAGTATTCTGAAATGCAACTCTCATGTTTTCAAAGGGATTATAATTGAAAATGTTTGAATCAACATGAATTTATTTTAAATAGTTTACCTGCCACTTTTGCTAGTTTTTTAGCTTTAGGGTAAATTCAATCTGCATTCAAGGTTGATACTAGAAGACCTAATCAATAATAAACCACTTATACAAAAGAAATTTTTCTAAAAGTGATAAAAATTCAAAAGAAAAATTATTCTCTAAATTCTGCTGCATCTTATCTAGATAGGCTATGCAAGTTAGAATGTATTTGACAAAAGAGAATTTTAATTTTGATGTATTTGAAAGTAATATGAAAGTAATTTAAAGGCTCTTTGGAAATCTTATAATAAAGGAGTATTTTTTATCAAATAAAGTTGGAAATAAGGTTTTACAAATCACTCAGCCATTGCTCAATAAATATGTATGGGAGTGGAGGGTGTTGTTACTAGAAAAAAGCTGCAGGCTTTATATTGCCATGTCAGTGTGGGGTTTTGGAACATATTTTTTGATATCTGGAGCTTATGATGGCTGTGGTAACAATTCTCCAGCAGCAGGGAGAGTACTGCCGAACTGGTTTCAGCTTAGGTCTCTGAATACTGTACATGATAATGATCAAACAAACCTGTGAAAGCACTCAGTAACAAAGTAACTGGGACCTCATTTCAAACAATAAGCAGTTAATGGGTGCAGATAGGCTGAGTTTAGAGGAGAACTCATCTAAAAAAAGAGGAAATAAGGACACAATATTAGAAAATGTGTGAATACAACCTCAGCTGGATCGAAGACTAATGGAGAAGGAATACCAGACATCAACATCAAGGACTTGGGATACTGGCTTTTTAACATAATTTCCCCTTTCTAATTATCTTGTGGAGGGCTAAATCTGTTGGCCTTAGGAACCAGAGGAGAAGGGATCAGGTGTGTATCACTGCGGAAAAGTGATTGATACTCCAAAGTTTACGTGTATGCAGATTTAACTGTATTATTAATGAGATTTTCCTGTAATAATTAAATAATATCAAAAGAAAAGCTAGTATAATTGTAACTGGATTAATAGTAAGATTTGCTGTGGTTTTCAATAGGCTGTTAAAATTTTAATTAGACAATAAATTCTTTGTTTAGCATTTTGTCAATAAGAAGATCTTAAGTATAACACAATATACCATAAAAAAATCCTACTTTTACATTATTTTGAGGATTCAATTAATATATAAATAAGAATTCATTTAATTAATCTCATTTCTCAATTTTTCCATGAAGCACAGTCTTATTCTATTATGTTTTTATGGTTTGGGGTTTTTTACTTGTATTTGGAAGTTCTTTTAGCTTAGCTTTACAAAACATCAGTAATAAATTGCTATTTGATCTTTTGGAGCCCAGTATTCCTAAATATCAGGACTGACATACACATTAGAACTGGCATAAGAGAGATTAGTCTTTGGTCAGTTGCTGAAAATGGTGACTCTATTTGCAGTAAGGCTGATGAAAGATATGGTTCACATGGACTTTAAAAACCATAATACTGCAATAAATTGTGTGCTGTGGTATATGCAAGCTATGTGATAGTGTGGTATGTGAGAAGAAAAATGAGTTATATTATGAGAACTTAGGAGAAGAAAAAATAAAAACCATTGACTTACTGATATTTCAAATTACTTTGAAAGTCTGCAAGACAGTACTTAGGATTTTCTATGACATTGATATCCTGAGGATGGACCACAGTGAAGAATCAGACTTTATTACTAGTTTAATATACCATTGTAATAAATGTTGCAGATGAAGTGAAACTGAACATTTCTTTCTCTCCAAAAATGTTGCTTATTCCAATGAGCTGAATATTTGATAATACAACACATTTGTCTAATCTTCTGCAACTTTTGCCAAAAACCAGCATAATTTCTGATGCCAGTGTTCTGTGATGTTATCCTTAAAACTGTCTATGGGGATTACAAATCAACAGAAAGCTTTTTGAAATTAGCAATTTTGGAGAAGCTAAAGCATATGAAACTGGCATATTGAAACAAGCAAAGGGAAGAGAAGAAAAAACAAGGAATTAAACCAATCGAAAAATCTGATTTTCTAGGATGCTATGCTAAGGGATTACATTTGTTGATAGAAATGACCATGGAGATTATTGCCTGCAATGTTAAGAAAGTACCATGTTGTTATGAATCATGGAATCATAAAAAAGTTTGGGTTGGAAGGCATCTTTAAAGATCATCTTAATTCCCACCCACCTGCCATGGTCAGGGACACATTTCACTGGGCCAGATTGCTCAGGGCCCCATCTAGCCTGGTCTTGAATACTTGGGATGGGACAGACTTGGGATCCAAGGGATGGGACAGTCACGACTTCTCTGGGCAACCTGTGCCAGTGTCTTGCCTTCACTGCAAAAAATTTCTTCCTTATGTTGTCTAAATCTATCTTCTTTCAGGATAAGACACTTTCCCTTGTACTGTCACTATGGCCCTTGGTAAAAAAGTCTCTCTCTGCCTCTCTTACAACTACCTCCTCACCCCACTCCCCCTTTACAGATTGAAAAACCACAAAAAAATCTCCTTGGACCCTCCTCTCCCTCTCCTTTCCCCCCTCCCCTTATAAATATTGCAAGTTAGGTCAAAATTAGACTTAAGAGGAAAATCTGAAGTGAAATAGTTACCATAATTAAGTTTCTGAAATGCAAGTATATACAAGTTCCACCAAGACTCCTCCAAGCTTTTGTAGTTCCTCTCACATCCAAGTTTTAATGGAAGCTCATACTTTTTAAATGTGGCACACATTTAATTTGAAATCAGTTATTGGATCTTTCCTTTCTTGCAACATTTTAAAAGCAGTAGAAATTTAAAAATAAAGATTAAGATAATATGCTTTCTCAGGATTTGTTTTCTTCTGCTGTGTAAAGAATCATAGCCTACATTTACTTCTTGAGATAATTATCTTATGAATGTTGTACTTTCATGTTTTTGAGAGGGTTTTCACTTTTCTTCTTTAAGCCTCATTTTAATTGCTAGTTTGGTAAGGAATGTTTTTTAAAGGCTAAAGATGTATAAGTACTGTAGCTTCCCATGTTTTCCAGCTGAAAAAATGTTTGAAGAAGAAGTTTATCTTATATCTGGAAAATGATCTTGTTACATGAGCAAAACAATGACTAACTTGTACCTGTTATGTTTTCCTTCAAAAATTTTTCTTCCTACAGGTAAGATAGAAAAGTATATTTTGCAGTGGAAACAATAAAACCTGTAGGTGTCAGCTTATGGGGCTCTGCAGAGAAGTATGAATCCTTTGGTTAGTTTTTGGCACCTTGCCAGCATTGTTACCTCCTGTTTACATTCTCCTGGTTTCAAATTATTTCATATGTATTTGTCCGTATCCAGTCTTTTCCTCATTGCTTTTTGATGTGGAATCCATTGCATGGCATTTCTTTCTAATTTGTGAACAGGACTGTGAAACATAATTTTTGTCCGCCAGTCAACTCTCCAGCAAGCAGGAACACACACAAAAGCAATTGTAGTGCATGGCATGTGCATTACTTTAAAAGAAGAGAAGGCCTGTCTTTTTTCTAAGCCCTCTATGTTCTGCAGCACAGGAAAGATGGCTATGAATGCTTTCAGTGCTTTCCTGTAAATAACAAGACACATGCTGTCTCCACCAGCACAGGGAAAGAAGTCCCATTTTGCTGTCTTTCCCAATGTGAGGGATGCCTGTAGATAGATGATGTGTATCTTCATTTATGATGTATCATTTATCTCCTGGATAGAAATGATCTGGTAAAGGTTTCTAGTAGCTGAGAATGAAGGGAAGAATAGAAAGAGAGAATGAGATCCAAAAAACCTATAGGGAAACAAAGCTTGCTGCAGTTCTGTCCTTACAAAATGAAAACTGGCTGAAGCAGCTGAGAAGATTCACATAAGAGACAAATAGATTATGATAACAAGGATAAAGGAAAAATTAAATCATAATTCAATCTTCTGCTCTATTACTAGCAATGTGGGACATGTTCAAGAGTGCCTGTGTTTATCTGTCTCAGCAGGATGGTTCAAACTCCAGTGTTTGATACCGAGGCTATTGCTCTATCCTGTTGAGAAGGAGGCTTCTAAAGGGCAAATTGTATAGAATTAGCCAATGAGAGTCATTAGACCAGCTGTGTCTTTTCAAACATCCACTTCTCTTTGGACTGCAAGTAACTGAGTTGAGTCTATGCTAGGCACACTCATAGTTTGAGATGTACCAAGACTTCCCTCAGTGGTTTAGCACTTCACTCACTGCTGGACTTTTTCATCTGTGTTACAACTACCAGGAGTTAGAGAGCTTGTGCCAAAGTGGAAAACAGATTAAATTTACTCGAGACATCACAATAGCCATATGTCCTGCCTTTCCAGCATATACTATTAAAACCAGATTAAGGAACAGACTGAGTAAGATTCTGTTCTCAATTTGACTTATTAAAACTGATTAGAAGAGAAAAATAAATAGCATGAGAAAATCAACAATTCTGTAGAGACTCTGAATATTATCTTACATGTAAAAGTAAGAGAATACTCAAAACGAGGAAGCAGTCTGGACAAGGTCATGGCAGTACTACTTTTTTTTCCTTTAGTGAAAATAGTTGCTTTGTGTTGAACTTTGCCTCAGCAAACACCAAACTGATGGGACACTGCTGGGGACTTGGGGGATATTTTATTTCAAAACAGTGAGGCATAGCTGAGAAGAACTCATTCAGCTACCTGCACTGGGACAATTCAATGCACACACCTGCTTTCATGCATAGAAATTTTTTCAGGTTACCAAGGAGGCAATCCAATTTCAAGTACTTTCAAACTGGAGAACTCATTAGAGTATCTGTGTTTTACTAGAATAGCATGTTTCTTTGGCCCAATATTACCTATGTAACATTTATGTTTCAAAGTAGAAAGAGATACATAGTCCTACAATCAATGGCCATTTTCTATTTTAGCTGCTGAGTTAGGATAATCTGAAGGCTGTACCACCAAGCTTGTAGGACCCTTCTGATGAGGAAAGAGTCCAGGTCACTTGTGGGACAAATAAATCATATGTCTAAGCAGGGATTTAAATCTTTTGCATAAGGATTTCATCTATTGGGATGAAACCTTTGTCAATTGTGGAGGTTAAAATTGTACATAAAAAGTCTTGTATCAGTTCTGGGGTAGGTTTGGGGTGTAGGATGGAGACAGGAAGGAATTTAGACCTCAAGTATTTCCCATAGTTTAAAGGATGTTTTTCGTTGCACTGCCATGATTTTAGTTTTCTAATATAGCCTCTGACAGTCAAGACCAAGAATAGATATAGCAGCCTTTGTTACATTTGTGAAAGGTATTACGGGACAAAAATTTTGTAGTTCAGAAGGGATTTTGGTGTGAGGAGTGCTGAAATTCATTTCCGTGTAGCTATGAATCATTGTAAAAAAGGGATCTTTATTCTCCTTTAACTTCGAGTGAGCTACCACTGTGAGACACACTAAAAATTATTCAGACCTCATGTCTTATTAAACTGAACTACTTTTGTTGCTCCCTGATTTTTAGAGCATCTAATTCTGTAAAAGTTACAGGTAGTTATGTTCCCAGAATAATAAAAGTACCCAGAATAATAAAAGTACCCAGAATGCACAGCCATAAAACATCATTGCCCTCTTGTCAGGAATAAAACAAGGTAAGAGTCAGAGAAAAGTCAAACCAAGTGTGTGTGGTATCCTGTTTGCTAGACTTGGGCTTCATTGGGCTGCAAGAATGGGGATTCCAAAGACAGGAAGAATTAAATGCAAGAGATATTTCTGTCCTATAAACAGACTCTCAGCCTGCAAATGGGCACTTAAAAAGTAGTAGGGCTTGTTGAAATAGGACAAGGGTTAATGGTTTTAAAACAAAAGAGGGTTGATTCAGACTAGTACTAAGGATTTTTTTATCATGAAGGTGGTGAAATACTAGAACAGTTTAGCTGGAGGGGTGGTAAGTGCCCCATGCCTGGAAACATTCAAGGTTAGGTGCTCTGAGCAACCTATCTACTTGAAGATCCTGCTCTTGAAGATCCTCCCTGCTCACTGCAGGGAGGGTGAACCAGAGGACCTTTTAAAGTCACTTCCAACCCAAACTATTCTATGATTACAGTAGGAAAAGGAATCAAACTCAAACTGTCATGGACAACTCAGCCTCCAGCTGAGTATGCATCTATCTGAAGTCAGATAGATGTACACACGCACACAATGTGTACATGTAAGGATATGTTCAAAGCCTTTCCCTCCAGGTCTAGAGAGTGTCTTGAAACCCTTCTTTCTTGCTGGCTTTATTGAAGAGTAAGTAGTAAGGGAGATCCATGAAAAAGAGGATCCCTAAGTCTGAAGCTCTTTAAAGACTATATTCAGTATTTGAAAACTGTTCTGTCAGAAAACTCCCAGTTCACCCTTAGTGTTGATATTTCAATAATTATAGTGGCTGGTTCAAAAACACAGCAATCATTAGAAATTAACCTCATTGCATATGAACTGTAATCAGCAATATGAAATATTTTTTAAAAAAGGCTGTTGTGCTGGTCATGAGTTAAGTTCACAGAAAATACATTAGATGTAATGACATGTGTAATGAAAAATACCTCTGCTGAAACCCATGGGATCTTAATTTTTCAGTGTATGATGAGATTCAGAGTTGTTCCACTTATGTAGCTTAGCTGAATGTAAACCTTCAAGCTGACATTGACACACTGAGAGAAATCCCTTTAGTAGTTGTAAGGGTGCAGTTACATGGCATCTCCTATTGCTAGAAAGATCATTGAGATCTGCTATAATGTATAGATTTGTTAATGTTACAAATAAAGTAATACATGTATTTTATCTTGTAACATTTGGAGCTTTGTCCTTTTTATCATGTCATTCTTACACTGAACCATGAGAGAAAGACAAGTCTTAGAACTTGAGTGCTTTGATAAGAAATAAAACCTCCAAAATATATTTAAATGCCAAGCACTGTTACAAAATGCATGGGTGGGGCTTAGGTAGCACTTAACTGCCATGACTCAGATTTTAAAAAAGTGGTAAGGCTACAAAAATAATTTTTATATGTAATGCAACTTTCATACACAATACAGTTTTTAAAATGTATTCCTTACATTGATTTCAGTTGTGAAAATCCCATTAGGAAATATATTCATGTTTAGGAACCAATATACTTTTGCTTTTAGATGCTACTTAATTCAATGCTTAACCCTAAAAGCCACTGCTGTCTGGATATCAGTCAATTTGGTTCAGGGAGAAACAGATGTGGTGGTGCTGTCTGCATGTGAACATGTATCTGCACAGAGGTCCTTCCACAGGAGTCTGAATAAACCTCTATATTAATGTGACTATGTAATATTTTCATTAGAAATGTTCATGCACAATATAGTTCTGCTTTCAGGCACACCACTATCATTTTGGAGATTGAAAGGAATGGAATTGTTTCACTGGTGTGGGAAAAAGAGTATATTATTTCCTCAAGTACCGAACTGATGCATGATTGAAATGAAGGACGGTGTTGCTTCTGTAACTTTCTTCAGTACAACAATAAGATAGACCAGATTGTCTTTTCAGGCTGATGCTGTCCCTGAAAGCAGGTTGAGCTTTTTACAGATTTTGAAGGAATTTTAGTGTTTTCTTGAAGAGTAGATTGGGCTATCCTTCTTTTATGGTAGTATTTGGCATAGTATTTGTATTTCTGTGCAATTATATAGTTGCTTTATAAGGTCATTCAGAATCCATGTTTTTTCTTACCTAAGATTGCTTTGAGAGAGTACCGCTTATTTGTGTGTCTAAGGAGAAAGTGTCTAATGGAAAAACTTTGTAGGCTGAAAGACATTAAAAATGTTCGACTATAATAGTGCACAACAGTTTATTATATCTCTACTTTTCTGCCAAGGGCCAAGTCACCCAAGGGCACTTCATAAAAAATGATGATCTGAAGCTGACATTGCAGACAGACTTACCCCTTATCTTCAGGTTAATGTGATAGTGATAGCCAGTGCTTAAAATCATGCCTGACAACAATGTCACTGAATCAACTGCCGAAGCACTGAGCATGTTTTACTTTGGTATCTTTTTCACTATAACACGGATTACTGAGAGATTTCCTACTTAACACAGAACTGTAAAGTAATTTTTTGTTCATAATATGGCTAATAAAAAATAATTTCATAAGAAAAAATAAAGGTTGAGCAGAACTACAATTAATATTGCTAATATACTAGCTGAATACTTCTTCAAATAGAAATTTCTGTCTTCCGTTCTTATGGTGTGATCATTGTAATTTTCTTTTATGGTATTATGGAAGACCAGAATTACCTTCCTTTTGTAGATGATAACAAAAAATAGACAGACTTGCTCTGAAATGCCAGATTTTTCCTTTGTATCTATAGGGAACTGAGGTCTTCTGTGAGGTAATTTCACGGTTCCTCAATTTTCTGATTTCTTAGTTAGAACCATGACATATTAATAACTTCATTGTGTGACAACAGAGCATTGTGATTATAATTCAAAAGTAGGATGGAAAACAAAGAAACAAACAAAACTAACTTCCCAACACACTCAGAAATATTCAAAGATCGCTATGGAAAACTAATTTTTTTTCCAGTTTGAAACTCACAGACTATATAAAATATTCCATTAGATTCTGCATTATGCTGCTGTCAGTTGAGCCATGCTGCACACACTGTCGAATCACCATTCGACATATAGGTGTAGAGGCTTCTGACTGTTAAAATAGATGACACAAGGTTAACTCTACTGTCATTCCTCTTTTCTTGTCCAGACATACTGGTTTTTCTCTAAAAGTGCTCTTGCTGCAACATCTTTGTTACTTTTCTGAGAATGAAGTTTCATGAACATTTTGTTGTTTCTGCAACCTACTCTTAAGGTTATAAACACAACAGGAAACAGCCATACTCAGCTATAATTAAAAACAACCTAAGCCAAGGGTCCTTTTGATGGTCCCTTTCCACCTAGTACTTTTAAGATAACTACTTTGTTTTCCTTCTTATACTAAATCAATATAACAATGATTTTTATTTGTTGTTTCTTTCCTTCCCCAGATGTACATCCAGACAACAACACTTACTATCTCCATGAGTTTAAGTGCTTCTGTGTCTCTGGGCATGCTCTACATGCCCAAAGTTTATATTATCATTTTTCATCCAGAGCAGAATGTTCAAAAACGGAAGCGGAGCTTCAAGGCTGTGGTGACAGCTGCCACAATGCAAAGCAAACTGACACAAAAAGGAAACGACAGACCAAATGGAGAAGTCAAGACTGAACTGTGTGAAAGTCTTGAAACCAACAGTAAGTCATCTGTAGACTTGGTCAAGAGTGGCAGCACATCTTAATAGATGTACGTTCACAAGAATGCACTTTCTTTTAATAATAAACGATTATTTTTTGTTGCTTGTTCTGCATGAATCCAGAGATGTGTCAGAATTCATGTACTGCTGAATGCAGGAATGTCTAGAGTTGTTTCAACAAAATTGATTTTCACAGGAGGATAGTAGGAAAAAAAAAAGCACAAGCAGATTTTGAAACACCACATCTTTTAAAAATTGTTTGTTTTAGCTAGTGCTATTTTGATGTGTTGTACATTGCTGTGCCAGTGGTATGTCCTGACAGTTCATGAGGTGTATTTATGGTCATCATTGTATATTCAAAACTCAAAGGCTGTTGAAAATAATCTATAATGAAAACAGCTAACATTGTTTTTATTTTGCAGTCAGATATGGAAGTGAAAATAATACTTTTTACATTTCTACCTTAATATTTGTTGGATTGTTCATTTATCACAACTCATGAGTAACATTTCCCAGTAAAATGCTTCCCATCCAGGTTTTTGTTCTGGTCTTACTCATCTTGGTACAAAATCATAATTTGTATGAAGCTTAATCATTACATGTTCTGATATAGCGCAGGTTTTTAATGGGAAAAAAATTCTTTCCCATGTCAGGAAAGTTCTTGAATCTTGCTACATCTCTAAATTGCTCTGGTATAGAAGGAAACAGAAGTTACAGCTCCCATTCCAACACATAACATATCATCTTCTAGACTGGACTTTGTAATAACAATAATAATCAAATATGAGCCAAGACATTAACCTTATACACAGTGCTTAGAAACGGAGAGTTGTTTTCTATTGAGAAGTTAGATGTCACATTAGATGGGCAGCGGCTGTGACACCTAAGTTTTTCAGTCATTTTACTGCAAATTATATGGTTTATTTTAAAATTTTATTGCTTTTGGATGATGTTGGTGTTTAAATAGTACTGTTTTGGTTAAGCACATTGAGACAAAGCAGTACCAAGTTTGCATTAAAATATTGTACTTATTTCTGAAAAATGAACCCCCCAGTTAGATCCATCAGAGTTTACCAGATTGAAGACTATATAAAAGTAGTCCATAACTCTACCATACTATAGTTGCTGATGCATGAACGATATTGAGTACAAACTGTTTCAGTGGAAAAACTCATGACCCTTCAAAATGTGTAAAAGTGCTAGAGTGAGCTATGGGATTAAATAGCTTCAGATTATTACATGTAACAAAGGACAAACAAGAAAGGCATAGAAATTCTTTGTGGATCAAATAATAGAATAGGAATATGAAAGACTCAGTAATCTTGCAACTCTTCTGAAGTCACCAAAAGAAAACTCAGAAGGAAAAGAGACATGGATTTTGCTGAATGTGCAAAATTATAAACTTCCAAGGAGAGGATAAAGCAGGGTTTTCACAGTAGGGTGAGAAAGAGTGTTAATAAGAAAGTCTTGGGTATCTGATGTTTATCTACTGTACCTAATTAAGAAATGCTGTGACTGGTATTCCTTAAACTATGATTATGCATAATTCATAGAAACAGATACTACTGGAAGCAAGTCTGCTTCTCCAGTAGTGCGTGTATGCAGGGTAATGCTTATTTACTGTGCTCTAAACAGGACTTTAACAGTAACACATCTATATAATTCTGAGCTCACTAGGAATATATCCTGACTAGGTTTTCATCCATCATAATGCTTCATAGGCAAAAATTCAGTCAAATCATTTGCACTCCAGAAAGCTCTCCCAATATAATGGCATTCTAGGCTTCAAGATGGGTTTCTCTCTTCCCTGAAATTAATATTGTCAAAGCTCTTGAAGGTTCCTGTGAATTTTTAGTCCACAATGCAGCATAAGTCCTTTTCACTGTGTCACTTGTAACAACTTCTCAACACCACAAAATTTCTTCCTGCACTGACTCTATGTGAGATAGATCTTTCTTTTCAGTGATAGCATATGAAGCTAATTGCAAACTATCAGTCTACTCCTGATACACCAGAAGTGGGCAGTGAGTGTTCCCCCCCATTTACCAAGCACAAATACTAGTAATGATAGCAATGCTCATAACTAGGTGAGAAACAGGATGATATAGTTACATTATCCCTTTTGCTTCGCATCCAGAGACAACTCTGCTCTGCCCAGTTTGTCCTGTTCCATGTAACACACGTTATTCTATGTTGTCTTCCATATGCATATATTCATGGATTTGTTTGTGGGAATAGGTCCATATTCAGTGGAAAACAAGGTGTTTCTGGGAAACAGGATTAAAAAAAAAAAGGTGCAGTTACAGAATGCAATGACAAGTACATTAAATGAATATAGGTCAGATGATAACAATCATTCTACATTGCTTTAGATCCTCTTTTATTTTCTTCTTTTACTTTTTGTTTCATTCCAACAGCAAAGTAGTAACTGGAGCTGTAAAAGAGTGTTTATTCTCAGACACATTTTGAGCCAAGTCCATTATTTTCTGGCCATCTAGGCTTGCCAAATGTGGTTCATGTTATTATTGTGAAATTCTAACAGTCTTAAAGAGCAGGACACCAGCTGCTAAAGCTTTCAGGTCCCCAAACATGAACTCTAGACTTATTCCACACAACTATAAAACACATGCAATATTTATAAAGTGAAAAAACCACAAACGTTATTTGGAGATGAGATTAGTTTTAGTATGTTTCAAACTATTCTCTACATTAAAGTCCTGTACTATAATTTTTTGAAGTAGCAACACTTAGAACTCAGCTGGATAATTTTTGTTTCTTGATCAACTCTAGATTAATTCTATCAAAACTGTTTAATTCTCAGATACACAACAAAGTTACAGTAATTTAACAAATTACTCTATATCAGCTGAGGTGTGGTAACTATTGTTTTTGTATTTTGTACTGTATTCTTGCAAATGTCCTCACATAATTCAGCTTACTGAGTTGTGATAAATCTGATTATGTTACATTGCTGTGGGCTAAAAACATGCACATGTAAAGTTATCACAGAACTCAGCTCATACAGGTTAATGTGGTAATCTTACTTAACCTGATCATGTATCTAACCCTACTTTCAGGTAAAGGGGGAAAAATAATCTCTGATCTTTCCGTCCTTTTTTTCCCAAGTATGCAGAGTTTTCAGATGTGCATTTATCTGTTATTTATTAGCTGGGAAAAAAAAATCTTTCTATGCTTGAAGATCTTGGTGCCATTTCATCAGTCCTGCATTATTTTGAGTAGGAACTTAGCAGGCCAAAAGAAAAAATAGAATCCTCTCAGAAATCCAGCTGTGGGAGCATGAGAGAGTTCAGATGGGAGCAGTACATCCCATCTGAAAGATCTGAAAGATGTACATGAGGCTATATTTGCTTCAAGTGTCCCAATACATGCTAATAAAGCTATTTCATGTTGGTGCTCAAATATTGTGATCAACTATGAGAAAGACTTGCTTTGTGTGCCAAAAGCAGTTCTTTCATGAATTATCTTTTTCCAGACACAAAGTACTGGAACTACCTGTGCAAGTGAAAGTAAGAAAGGTTATATTTTGTAGCTTTCATTTGATTATTCATCCTTATATCTACATTCTTACAGGAAAAGATTATAGTAATATGCAAATTAAATGGTTTGGTTCTGTTGTGTCTTAAAAAATGGCAAATGCTGTATTAGATTCAAATTGCTCAGAAAATCTAAGAAAACATGACAAAATTCCAGAAGTAGACTTATTTATACTAACCGCTAATTATTTGCATCAATTTTAGTGATCCTTTATTTAGTTTAATCTATGATGCAGAAGACAGAAACTGTCATATTTCAGTTTCTGTAGTCTGTTCTTCACAAATCATCAGTTTGGTGGGCTGAATTTAGGAGTTAGCATGAAGAATGCTTTTCCTATCTATCTCAGCTGTTCTCTATATAGAAAAAAAGAAAGAAATTGAAGAAAGGTATGGAAATAGAGAATTTGAATCTATAGACCAGGCAACCTTTGTGCCATCCTGTTATTTTCATCTTGCCAGCTGCAATCTTGACTATCATAAGCAGAACATGTCTGTAGCAGACGGAATATAAAACATATTTAGAAAGTCAAATTCCTCTTTATGCAGTGTAACATAGATCTTATTATAGAGAAAAAAAGATACTCAATCCCCCAGCAGTCTGTTTTTTCCATGTACCCAATTGATTTAAAATTAGAGAACTAACTATGAGACTTATGCAACCACTTTCCTCCTCCAACCATTACATTAACCTTGAGTGATATGACTTGAGACATATTTTTATAGTATATTTTCTATATTTCTTAATAGCAAAGATGTATGAGCTAGAACCTGAAGAAACTTTCATAGAAGATTCCTAGTTGTTCAGTTTTGCAACAGTAGAGCTGTTTAATTCTCTCAACATATTGCCTCATTCTGAACAAGGAGTATCAGCTTTGATCAAAAGAAGACATGATCAGCTGACCATCAACATATTTTTTCTCCAAATAATATGTTCTGTAGGGATTATCTGCTCAGTTTCTCTAACTTGGAGAGGGTTAGGCTTTGTTCCTTTGAAGGAGATAAGTCTCCTAAACCACCACTAGCTGCAAAGTTGTATTCAATCAGTAGAAGAGAAAGAAAAATCCAGTCTCTAGAATAAAAAATGTCTATATGAAATTCAGACAAAATAATACCAGGTGTTGAAATTCTGTTGTGGGTATGCTGAAACCACTCATCATTTTTCCTTTATATTGACCTCTTCTTTCCCAAGTCATTAAACAAACTAAGTGGTCGTGAATGCAGAAATTGAGATACAGCTTATACACTGCTTATATACATCCTTAAACATTCTTTATTCCATGAACATGGACCATATTGTTTGGAAATACAGTAGAACACTGTCTGAGTTCAAATGCTAAATATGGGGATTTTTCCTCCTCTCTTGATTCTAAAAATCCTGAACTTTCTTTTTTGTTGTTGTTGTTTGTTTTTGGTTTTTTTTTTGATTTACAGCCTCCTCTACCAAGACAACTTATGTCAGTTACAGCAATCAGACAAACTAAGCAGGGATGACATTCACTGGAAGATCTGCAGGACTGGATCTTGCAAACATAGACTTTACCACCACCAGAATTCAGTCTTGAAAATATCAGTAGACTACATTCAAATCGATAGTCAGTCTCCTAAAGAACAAGGATTAAACAAAAGCAAAAGGCAAAAAAGACAGGGGAAGGAAAAGTCCAGTTTTATAACATAGAGACAGAGTGTCAAGCTTCTGAACTGTTCACTCACAAAAGGAAGCAAATCACAAAAGGAAAACAAATGTTAGCTTGTGAAAAAAAAATGCTGTTGAAATAAATCATGTCTGATGTTATATTTGTAAGTACTTTTTTGTGATTGTGACAATTTCCTTTCCTGTCCTACATTGTTCAACTTGTAAAAGAAGATGAATTTGTTTCTTGTGACGGCTGACTGAATTAAGTCCTGGGTTATGCTAAAATAAATGCAATGGTCAATGCATGCTAATTTTTATACAAAATAATTTATTTCTAATAATAAAGGAATGTTTTGCAAATGTTGAGACTTGTTTTGTTGCAGTTTTAAGGAAAAAAGAGTCCTTATACTGTTGTCTATTGTTTGTTTAGAATGTGCAGTAAAGGTGGGTGTACAAATAAAATAATAATCATGGCATCAGAAGGATGCAGTGTAAACTCTAAGCATGTGTGTGTGTGTGTGCGTGTATGTGTGCACCTGTGTGTGTACATACGTGCATGCCTGCCTGCATGCGTGTGTGTGTGTACTCAGCAGTGTGTGAATCTATTTGTTCAAAGCTTTGTGACTATATTTTCTAATGGAAGGATTTTTTCCCTCTTCTCACCCTCAAAGTAAGTTCATTTTATATGTTTGTAAAGTAAAGGAGTCCTGATAGCAATTATTTTGTATGATTGTATTATATTTTTGAGTCTCTACTAATAATTTTGATCCTTTTCCTTTCTGGAATTTACAGTTTGTAAAACTTTATGACAGCTAGACTGGGTTAAGCTGAAAGTCTATTCAGCCTAGTATCCTGTCTCTGACAGGAGAATGTAGCAGATGCATATCTCAATAAAGGTGACTTTGAAATAAAAGAAATCAATGGAGAATTTGGAAAGCAGTAGCCTAGTGAATATATGTACTATTGCCTTATAAACACTTAAAAATCAAAGAAATAAATGCCAATCTACAATCTAATATTCTGCACATCTAATTCCTGTCATTGTGTAAGGTTAGAAACAACTATGCAAAAAGAAAGAGAAAATCACATTTATATCTACCATGTTAATGAACCCCTCCAAATAATTAAAAAACACAGATAGAGACTGTCCCCTTTGTCACTATACCTGTGATGGATGTTCTGTAAGACTTTTCCTCTCCATCCAGTACTCACCATTCATCAAGTCAATGAGTCTTCACATGCAGCTGATCATTAAATGTCATGTCTCCTGACAGCCTGGACGGCTCCTTGTGATTTTATCCTCACAGCACATGTATTTTTATATCTTAAGGGAGCTGCGATGGATCTTAAATTACATGAATGAAAGTTGAAGTATCTGAAACTGAATCTCTATTACAATGCCAGTATTTAAACTTCAGCATAGCTGGCAACTGTATGACAGTGAGTTTCCATTTTCAAAGTATTTGATAAAACATACTTAGTGTTTCCCAGAAATTGCATGTCTGAAGTATTACCTGATGATTGCTTTGGTATAGTATGGTATTGTGGGCTTGGAATGAGTGATAGTTTGTGTGAAATTTCCTTTTTTGACTATGCCACAAGCACATCAAAGCCAAAACTATAAACTAACGTATGCTTACTTTTAAGCATATAGATGATGCAGGTAATGCAGTGAAACCTGAAAAAAATCATTAAAAAAACAGTTTTAGTTCTTTTTTGTTAGCCAATATCTCATAAAATTGAATTTTTCTTGTGAAAATAGATTGATTAGATCAATTTTTAACAAGATAGACTTTCACGTCTGATGGATTTCCTAAAAGAGAAAGAAAATCTGTTTTATCTGAAAAGCAGTATTTTGATAGAGTTTCTTTTCAAGAAGTCTTTGAAAAGTTTAATTTTCAATACACAACAAAAAAAGTTTCAAATACTTTGAAATATCTATACCTGTTAACTTAAGCATAACCCTATGCATTTGAAAGAGCAGTACATGGGAACTGAGTTTAAAGCACATTTCATATGCACATAAACATATGTTACATATGCATAAAGATTAGTATATGATATATAAATATCTTCCAGTTTCACAGTAGTCTGAAGAAAATTTTATTGTGAACAGATTTGCCAGGATCAATGTAGATTTTCTTTTGGTTGAATGGTAGGTTAAAAATGGAATGTAAATTAGTTTGTGCATTTTCTGTGTAATTCTGTCTGAAACATGGAGTATATTAAGGCTATAAGTCCCACTGGCATTAATGTAACTAATCAGATAAATGAGCACACAGTATGAATTACAGAACAACACTGGTTGTGAAACTGCAGGTTTCACTTCAATAGGGTGGTTATGTGCAGTTTGTGAAAATGCACAAAGTGGCCCACTCAGATTTCACAGTCATTCAGTAGCTGCAATCTTGAAGTTTAATAGCTCAACTCTTGTTTAGGTACAGTAATTTTTTTTCCATCTGAAATTATAAAAGGTCTTTAAAAACGTGTTTATTTCTGTTCATGGAGAAACAGGCTATTCAATTGCTATTACTGATAATTTGTGTGTGATTATGCTGAAGCAACTCCATCAGGACACACAACTTTGTTTTACTGACAGCAGAAACAAGTCCTTAATGTTGTTTTGTGACTGCGAGATAGATACAATGAGATCTGAATGACTCTGTATCAGGTCAGTGAACCAGGAATCAAACAGAGCTAATAGACAATACTTTAACAGTTCTATAGAAAGAGTAAAGAGCCACTGTATCTAAAATCCCCTTTTCTAGAAATGCCCAAATAACAATTTCCACAGAAGGGTTTTTAACTAATAACATTACCTCTCTTCCAATTAATAGATAATTTTTATTACTAAACTAGGAAACAAGTAAAGTAAAGCATTACTAAGAGATACAGTTTGTAAATCTATTTTATTGGAAGAAAACTTATTCATTTATACATCTACTTCAAGGCAGAATGTGAAGGCAGAAGATATAAAATGTTGCAGGGAGGAGCAGTAGGCTTTGGTTTAAAAATGTACATAAATGATCCAGTACATTTCACCATCACATCAGCCATTAAATAAAACAATAGCTTACTATGATTTCAATTAACTTATGTGCCGGGTGGCATAATTAGGAAATTACATATTCTGGTTGAATTTTGAAGAGCAAAATTCAATGTCAGAAAAGGGAAACATTACTTTTCCCACTTTTGGTAGTATCTAATCTAATGGCACCTTTAGCACTTGTGATACTGCAATTATTTGCATCCAGCCAACACCTTTTACATGAGTGTTTAATTTGCTGTGGATTATTGCCTCTTGCAGTCTAAATGTGAAAAGGTCTTTTTCTCAGCAAGAAGCCATTTCTTTCAGACTTTCTCCTGAAATTTCAGTAGCTAATAGGAGAGCAAGGCACATGTATCACTAATCCTTATTCTGCTTCCTGGGAAAGTAAATTATTGTTATTAATGGGTTATAGCAAATACCAGAAGGAACAGTCTTACCTGTGGACTGCATCCTATATTTCTGAATATATGTAAATTGTATTGTCTCCTACTTAGCTTAAAATCTGGCTGCTTTCTTGGCTTAAATTTACAAGTAAGATCATGAGAACTGAAAAATATTTTGGTGGAAATAATCTGTTGCACCTGTGCAATGAAAATAAGCTGGATGACATGAAAGACAAATTATTCTGGAAACATTTTGGTTATAATAACTTAAAGGAAACTGGAAACCTTGCTAATGAGTATATTGAGTCAGGAACTTAATATTTAGGTGGTACAGCAGCAAGGAAGAGAAAACAGCACTGTTCCCAAAGCTGAAACAATGTTGGAAGTGCAGTAAGATGCACAGTATCCTTAATGACAAACCAAGCTCCTATTTGTATTAAACAAATACCTTGTCTCTTGGTAGATGTGTAGTAATATGACATGCAGAGGAGTATGGACATGAAAGAAAAAAAAGAGCAGTGACAGAATCACAGTGTATAAAACCCTTCCAGAAGCAGCACAAAATATTGAAAAGTGCCACTATTGAAGGACTTTATCAGCTCCAGACACTGACCCCTGTAAAGGGCACACTCCATCCTCAGAGTGGGTGTTCATCTTACATACTCCACAGAACTGCAGTGAGAAAACATGACAAAATAATCAATGGATGCCCTCAGAGTTAATGTTGGATGAAGTAGCAAATAACAAAATAAACTCATTTTTCTTTAAAATTCAAGAAAATATTATGATGATGCCCAAGGAATATGCACAACTTCTATAAAGGCTTGCAGATACAGGTATGTTAACTTTTTTTTCACAAAGTGTAAGCTGTGATCAAAGGTTGCAACATAGCAAGTAAGACAAGCAACTGTCTTTCCATCAATGAATTAGCTCATTCACTTTTGTCAATGACTTATTCAATGCCAGGATTTCAGAAAACTCTAGAGATTTCCAGGTCCATGACAACCATCCTGAGAAGGAACTGGATTATATTTTCCAAAATAAGGGGAAAATTTCACTGTACTGAAATTTTTTTACTTAACTTTAAATTTCCAGGTCACCAGTATATTGAACAACACTGCACTAACTTCATCCTTATCTTAGAGGAAGGAAAATATAAATTGCATGGCTGGTATCCCTTCCTGCTTCATGTACATGTGTTTTCGACGTTCTTTGAATAAATGACAAGCCAAAGTTAAGCATTATTCTGCAAAATTTTTCTGCAAGATTGGTATCATTAAGAAGTGCTATATGCAGTGCTAGTTTGAAAGGCTTTTTTTGCTTCCTATTTACCCGATACAGCATTTGCTCTGTTTCTGGAAGCCTACTGTACTCCCCAAGTCAGTTGCAGTGTCTTTACTGTCTTTGTGATCGCTATCACATCAATATCAAAGTATGACCTTTAATAAAATAAAATATATTCATTTAACTTGCAAGTTTTATTCTCTCCTAATCTTGCTTAAAAGCTGATGAACTTTTCAACAGATATGGTTTGATTTATGACTGGTCACAATTTTTCTTCAATATAGCTTCTAGTCTCTGCCTTTACTCCATTTAGAGCTTTTTATTCAAGTACTGGCTTTTGTATCATGGAAGAAAACAATCAATAGAGTAAATACATGGCAAGTAAAGGACAAGTAAGAGGAATAAGAGGGTGAAAACTGCTTAAAGAAGGTGACATAACTCCGGACAACTGATTTCTTTCTTTTGAGGAACAGAATAACCATCCATATCTAAAGACAGTTTCCATAGGCTGCAGCTGAAAGTCTTCCTCAGTGGCTGTTTGCTTAGAAAATCTTATCAACCGGATTAGACTTTAAATGGTATTTTTTTGATGGAATTTCAATAAAATAAAAAAAAAGAAAGAAAGAAATAGAGTGAACAGGTGAAAATGAATGTGGGTGATTCATAAGATATATTGAACTGCCAAATTTTTGAGAACTTGCCTGTTACAAGAAGAGTAAAAATTAAATAATTAAAATAGTAAATCAGAGATGAACCTATCAATACTTCTATTTTTCTATCCATTTCTTTACATCTCTCACATATTACAGGCTGTAAAGAGTATCTCAATATTGCTTGTCTACTCTTTTTAAATCAGAAGTTTGATTCTTACTGTGTGCATAATTCTGGGAGGATACAGAGTAGTAAATATAACTGTATGCATATATCCTATCCTAGCTCCACATAGTTTTTCATCAGAAGTGCTGAACATTTCTGAAAAAAATATGTTATTTATTTCTTCATTTCTATGGTTCATACATTTACCTGAAAATACAGAAGGAGTTGCAATCATTTTGATATAGAGGTTATCATTTCTGGTGAGAGCTTCCATCCTTTGTCATTGTTTGCAGTGTGACACTGAACAAGGAATGACAGAAAGATTAGTTTTATACAAAATTCAGGATATTCTTCACTGAATGACAGCTATGGAGCACACAATTTGCAAGATAAAATAATAATAATGTGATTATTTCAAATGCCAGACAGAGGGTACTTTATAAATTACTGTCTAAAGCACTGAAAGTTTAGGATAGAAGTCTGAAAGTATGTTCTAGAGATAGTTTCAAATGTCTGTGTTTCAGAACCTGTTGTTTCACTTAAGAAAAATGAGCTGTGACTTTAAGAGACAGACCACACATAAAACCAGAAAAGAGAGAAACAATAGCACTGGCAACACCATAAACATTGCAGGTGAAGGAAAGGAACCACTTTTTTCTTAGAAAGTCTGATTAATTCAGTGAATTTTATAGTTCTGTATATTGCTTTGCCACAAAATCAGAAATGAGATAGTATAGATAATATGCTCATGACCATGCTTTCTGCTTGCTCTACACACAGAGCAGAGCTACACATCCTTAAAGTCCTGTGACTTCCTCTATGGCTTTTTTTCTTGAAAGAATCATGCTCATGATCCCCTTGTAATAATTTCATTAAAATACAGCATGCTTTCCTTTAAATAACAAGGGCAGCTGTTTGCATGCAGACAACCCTTTGTGTCCATTTGAGGGTAGTATTGTTGAGGCAGGTTGTTGCACTTTTTCCATCACTGCATCCTACTGTATCCTATCTCTTAGCACCAAGACACATGACACAGCTCACGACCTATGTTTGATGAGGTTTTGCTTGAAAGCCAGGTTTTCCCTAAGCAGCACTAATGACAGCAGAATGTTTTTTGTGGTAGGAAAACATCACTGAAGCTATTTCCCATGTGGGTGAATTTCCCATAGATATGGAGCCAGGGATCAAACCACGATTTTTTCTGGAGAGTAAAAGTGTAATGTCAGCTTTCCTACCTGGTACAGTGGACTTGAACTACCAGCTGCCAGGGCCAAAGGGCTGGTGTGCTACTGATGCAAATGAGACTCACAGCTCTCTGGTGTGAGGAAACCACACAAGTCATCTGAAAACATTTGCATAACGTGGGACTTGCAGCACATCCTGACCCAACATGTAGATGTTACTGTTTATTGGGTAAAGTGACAGTAACAGGTAGATTGTGGGTTTTCTTCCAGTGGGATAATGAAATTTCCAATAGATAAGCCCCTCTAACCTCATAGGGGAGTTTATGAAGTTACAATAAATGGACTCACAATTACTTGTAGACACTAAACTGAAGAGACTGGTATCAATTCATTATCAAGGTTTTGCAATGTCTTCACTGAAAGCTGAATTGGACACAATCAGTTTTGTAATATACAGCCAGGATTGCAAATTTTACATTGGGTAGATTGAGTCAGACTTTCATAAAGGAAGGCAAAAATATGAAAATGTAGGTTGACTGGCACACCAGGTATCCCTGCTTTCTATTCCGATATAAAATGCAACAAGCAATGTTCTGACGTGCAAAGACATCAAAGTATTCAGTAAGCCAGGCCTTCACTTAAAGATTACATGAATCTAAAAAAAAAAAAAAAAAAAAAAAAAAGATATAAAGTCTCCTGCAGTAAGATAAAACAAATTATCCAACATTCTGTGAAATGATTAGAATATCCTACAAAGAATTGCTGGCTGTTGGCATTTTGTACATGGTAATTTCCATATTTTATTTAAAATATTGCTGAACCTGATGAATATTTTAATCACAATAAAATAGCAACTTTTTTCCTACTATAGTTCTACTCCTTACTTACAAACTTTTAGCTTATATCAGCAAGTGGCAGTACTGACACTAACAGAAGCCCATAGGCATAGGCAGAAGTGGATCCATATGGAGCTGGAAAATTTCAGGCAGGTACTTCCCTGTATGTAAGGATCAAGACAAATCAGCATGAGCAAGTCAGGCCTCAGAGACCTCCAAGAGAAACTGAGTTTAGAGATATCAGAAGCTGGTTCTTGCTTTCTGTATAAGAGTCTCCATCACCACTTCAAAATGTCTTGTTCTGGCAACAAGTACCCAGTCTGCAGCCTCAGAAGCTGACCAAAACACATAAATCCATAGAATCTATCTAGAAAATGCAGTCTATGAGAAGTTGAAGACAAGCTTCAAATGGAACATGTACTGTTTATACCATTGAAATATATCTTTTAACTTTTTGATGTAGGTGCTTATGGTTGGAATACTTTGTCAGGATGATATATTCTAATTATTAGAAATTATTATTATTATTAATGTTAACACTAAAATTAACATTAATATGTATTTCATCAGCACTTTTTATATATTATTCTGTATTTCATCAGCAGTATCTGAAGAAGGTACTTGTGCTTACAGAAAGTGCATCCAGAGAAGCACAACTGGTGAGTTAAAGATAATTGTAGCAGTACTGAGACTCTCAGATCTTTTCTCGTTGTTCATCACTGCTGTAGTGTGTCAATTTTGATTCACTTTCTGAGGCTGATCTGTGATTTTACTTGATTTTGGAAGCATTCTAGCCTGCAACTGAGGCACAACAGATTTGCAAAACTCCCTGTGTGTGATTCAAAAGAAACAGAAAAGAAGTGATTGGCAAACATCAGCTCCGTTCAGTAAGAGCACTATCTGCTTAGCATATCTGGGATCAGAAACTCCAAGACAACCCAGGACTAAAGAATTTCTCCAAAGAAATACTATATGGTTGGGCTAGAGGAGTCTGGTCTGTCTGCCTGCCTGTTTCTTTAGAACAACCTAGGCTTATCAGGCCATAGTGATCTATTTGCAGCAGACTTTAATTAAACTGACCTTGTCACAGTAAGCCTGTATTTTGATAATGTAAACCACTAACTTTTAACTACAATATGCCACAGGAGGCTTAGGGACTGAAAACTTTTCATCCTTCAGGAACTTATTCCTATTCAGAGCTCCAGTCTCCTCCAGGGAGCCATTCAATGTAATTGTTTTTTGGATGGCTTCAGTGATTTTGCTTTAATAGAAATGCCTGCTAGGACACTCCATGTACTTATAATTTTTTCCATGAAAAATTCTTTGTAGTTTATGCTTGGAGTTTGCTTTTTTTTAGAAGCTTATTTCTAGAAGCTAAGAAAAATTGAAACTTTTGATTCTATGTATATGTCACTTATTGATTATGATTTACTGAGATTTCTTCTATAGATGGAAACATGTTTCCCAGAAAGCAACTAGCTTTATCATTGATGGATAACTGAATTCTTCTCTCTGTGGAGTAATCCAAGGCTTTCTGTAGGATACCAGTGTGTCCTGAGAGATATGGGCATCTAGTTCTTCCTGAAATGTCCAGGATACAAATTTAATAGGAAGGGCAAAATTTCCAGGTCACTAAATTATCAGCATCTAAAAAATAAACTTGGCTGATACAATAGCTTGCCTGCCACATCCAGATCCTGAAGTGATATTTTCTGAAGAGTTGGGAAATAGAAAGAGAATGAATACCTGGGGGCTGTGATGGAGGTTATGACTTGGGTAGAGTGCCTGGTGCCTGAAGCAGTTGCTGTTGCTTTGAGGTAAATGCACAAAACAATTTAGGTGTTACAATGCTGCAATCAAAGGATCACATCGAAAATTAAAAACCACTAAAGCCCAGTTCAAACCAGCCTGAAACTTGTTTTTAAATCGCACTGAACTGGAGTGAAGCTCTTCACTGAACACAAACTGAAGCTAAACCTGCAGTATTCCTCCAGTATTATAGTTCAGCTGAAAACATGATGATTCCAAGGGCAGATGGCTTGTGTGCTTTCTATGTGTGTCTATGCACTTCTGTTCCATAAGGAAAACCTTTCTCACACTGAAAAATTTGCATAGATGTTCCTTTATCAACCCTGTGGTTTTAATGTGTAATAAATGAACTAGTTCAGCAATTCAAATCTTACCAAGAAACTGTAAAATAGTATTCAATGTTCAAATAGTTGCATTTTTTCAGTTACACTGACAAAATTGAAATATCTTTTGTTCAGTAAAAATAGATACTTGTAGACTGAGAGGCATCCAGAAAGCAAATCTGGTGCAGACAGACATTTCCATTGTGAATACAGTTATCTTTAATTGTATAGAACTTGTCTGAGAAAAAAAAAATGTCTTTAAAATAGAATAAGATATTCTTTCAGTAAACAGAGCAGCTTATAGATAAGAAAATGATGCTATGATTAAGCTGAATGACAAAATGGTGGCTAAGAATATAAAGCTTGTGAAACATAGATAAGAAAGTCTTAAATTTGACAAGAATTTTGATTATAGAACAAAAATAAAAAATTGATTCAATTTGCAGGCCTAAAATGTGTGTTAATGTATCACAACTGCATTTATAATGACAAAGTAAAAGTACCATTGGACATAAAAGTTGCACAAAATGTATAAATTACAAAAATGCATAATGAATTAAAAAACATCAAACTTACCCATTGTGTATAGAGATTTTTTTTATGAAGGTGATTATCTGCAAATAGATCTGAAATCTCACAGTTGTTACACAATGAATTACCCACCTTCTCAACAACCTGTTATAATTTTGTTTAAAATGTTGATAAAAATTGTGTCTAAATGTTTCTTTAACAATAAAGATGAAAACAATCATATAAAATAATGATAATCATAATAGCACAACCACAAACTTGCTGGCATTCTACATTTACTTAGAGACATTTACTAGTAAATATTTTCTTAAAAGCTTCATTTTAGCATTTTTGTCTGTTCAGTTATATTAAAATTCATGGTAAAATGGAATACTCTATATGCTTTCCAACATCATGTAATCCACTTTTCTGAATTATCTAAGAAAACTGGGGACCGAGAAATTCTAGAAAGCACGAATTTCCACACAAGGCAAAGAGGACGGAACCAGAATCTTTTCAGTGGTGACCAGGGAAAGAAGAAGAAGAAATGAGCACAAACTGAGACACACCAGGCTCCCCCTGAGCAGCAGGAAACACTTTTTTTTTTACTGGGAGGGTGACCAAGCACTGATGCAAGTTGCCCAGGAAGGTTGTGAAGCCTTCAGAGTTCTTCCAGTGCCGTGTTCCTGGCCAACTAGCCAAGGGTGCCCTTCCTTAAGCAAAGGACTGAATCAGATCATCTCCAGAGGTACCCGCTAACCTCAGCTATTCTGTGATTCTGTGGCTCTGTGAAACATTGTCCATTAAATTTTTACAAACCTCTTTCAGCACACAAACAACCTTTTAAAGGCCAAACAACTGACTACGTAGACAGCAGCTGGGAAAAATCAATGTAGTTTCACATGTACAAATATGATGGGCTTATTCCTAGGAAGAAAATCTTGTAAATATCTTTGAGCATAGAAAATATTTATAACATTTTGGAAAGTTTTCTGTTAAAGCCTCACTTTTTTCCTCTGAAAGATATAAACAGAAAAACAAATAGCTGGCAGCTTAAGACTGTTTTAAGTCTCTGAACTTTACCTTAGTTTTTACTTCAAGGTTTTGAGAGGGAATGTTGTGATGAAAGGATAAATTGAAGTATGGAAAAGAATTTTTCTTACAAAGTAGGAATGCAGCATATATTCTGTAGGAAGTCATGTCTAAAACCAATATTAAAATCCCACCAATAAAACTCCATATCAGCAATATTTCTGGCTGTTGATAAGCATAGAAGCACAAGGTTATATACAGGTAATATCAGTAACAGACAGTCTTCAAATTGTCCAGGTTAAAAGCTGGGATTGTAACAGACCTTGATCCTGTGGGATTTTACCAAAATAAAATGGAGTACCCAATGACACTTTAGTTATTCTTCTTCACATGCCAATTTTATTTATTTATTTATTTACTTTCTTATTCATCTGAAGTAACTGTAAAATCTTTAGAAACCTTAATGGCTCATAATCTGAATGGCTTTCATATGTGGAAGAAAAGCCTTTAAGAATGAAATCAGCTATTTGGCTGATAGTGGATAAAAGTGACCATGAAAAGCAGTAAGTGTGTTAAGGAAAATAAATGAATAGTGTCAACTAGTTATATCTATATGTACGTAACTTTAAGGAGGCAGGTTGTTCCACTGAAGGCAGTAGGAGTTGCACACTTACCTGTATGCTTGTACATTTTACTGTACTACACAAACAGATGCCTCATCAAGAACATGCTCATGTATTTGAGATATCCAGAATGCCAAAGGGAAGAAAGGCACAGTGCAACTGGATCTTGGACATATCACAGAGATTAGAATACTACCTTGGATCTTTAAAGACTTATGCTAACTTTGCTTTGTTGAAGGTACCATCGGTTGCAAAGACCTAGTAACCCTGGTGGAGCTATCTGCTGAATTTTGCCATAGAATGGACAGAGTCATGTTTCTTTATTCTACATGGATGTAACCAAGGCAAAAATAAAAAAGTTGTAAGACATTCTAATACTATAGCAAGTGGGGCCATACAAATAAACTTCTGACTGGTCAAGGAAATGCACTTAAAAGAGGCAGCAGAATTATTTCTCTACTGGATATAATAGATGAAGTCACAAGCTTGCCCAAACAGGAGAAATGGCATTATCTTTTCCAGGACCATAGAAGATATGCTTGAGTACTCAAATTATATGTGAAAACTTGAACTTGACAGAAATTAAATTATTTGTTGCACTTTCTTTATTATGTTGGTTGCACTGATATTACTTATTTTATTTCTCTACTGAATAGCAATCCCTCTCTCCTTTCTCTTCTGAGAAGTAGGTATTTGTGATTTCTCTTTGGTGATAGGAAGTGGGTCAGGTTTATTTCTAAGCTTTTTAACACATGTTCTGTGAACATTTGGGAAGGTGTTCTCTATTATAGCTAGTGTTTTGAATCTAAGAAACACTAACACGTTCATTTAAAAAACCCAAACAGTTAAATCCCTGTCTAGCTGCCATACAGCATACAACTGAATTTGTACATTTTAATGTCTTCAACACTAAATACTTAAGAATATTAAAGATATAATAAATTTAAATGAGAAATAGCTGTAAGTGTGTAATCTATTTTAAAATAATTAGGTTAAAATGTTGTATAAAATATTTAAGGAGCTAGTCATTTCCTATGACATCAAAACTATTGAGTTGATAAAACTTTAACTTGCTTGTTCTATATCATCTTTTAATTACTGTGTTCCTAATTCAATTCTTATTTTGGCAGAGGAGCTGAACATCTGGGAATACAAGAAGTTTCTTTTTCTTGTAAACCTAAGTAGCTGTCGACGAGAGCATGATACTAAAGGGGTACAGGAGGTAATTTATCCAAATCAAACACCAAAAAAAATTCCATGTAGAATCTTTTTTACACAGACAAGGCACTACGCAATCTTGGTAATAATCACAGCTAGGAAACAAAAGTAAAAAAACCACATTTTCATTTGCAATGAACTGTATTCATGCAATTCTGTAAGCATTGATTAACCATGCAATGAAATGGTATATAATAGGAGTCACTTTAGGTTTTCATTTCTGCAGGAGAACCTAGAAACCAAAATCAGCTGCACAGATTCCTCAAGAACAGAAGTGGGAGAGTGTCACTGAATAGGCCTTGTTAAAAACAAGGTCCTGTGGGGGAACATGGTTACATTAACTGGTAGGAAATGCATAAGATAAGAGGGTCACCAAAATCCTTATCATGGCAGCATGAGACCTTTCAGCTGCTAGGGATTTACAGCTCTAACCTCTCATCAGACATACATTTTTAGGAATCTAAGATATGGAAATCTAGTTAATGTTAATCTTTCTGGGAGACATGAGAAGAAAATGTCAGTGCTGAGGCACTCACATTATCAATGAAGTCAGGATCCTGTCTTTGGAAACACTCCATTCCACAGTGCCTCTTCACACAGTGCAACAACTCCTAGGCTATGGAGAGCTATGAATATGAGGGTAGAGAGGAGATAGAAGGAAGCATGATAAGCTTCTGAAATGCTTCACTGTGAAGAAAAATGATAGATTTGTTGGGTTTCAGAGAAGAAATACTCTATGGAATACCTCAGGTCAAACAAAAGCAGCCACAGATATAACCAAAAGACAGCTCTAATGGAGCATCCCTTTGCACCCCTACTAGGATATTGAGACAATCAAATGCTTCTATAAAGTGCCTGTACACCAATGTGTGCAGTGTGGAGCACAAACAGGAGGAGCTAGAGAGCTGTGTGCAGTCACAGGGCTTGGATCCCATGGCTTTTACAGACACATGGTGGGATAGCTCCCATACCTGGAATGTTGCCATGAAGGACTACAGCCTCTTTAGAAAAGACAGGCCATGAAGGCATAGTGGTGGACTTGCCCTCTCCATGAGGCAACACTTGAAATATCAAACTCTGTCTTGGGATGTCTGATGAATGAGCTGAGACCTGACATGTTAGGATCAAAGGGCAGACTAGCAAGGGTGACTTTGTTATGGGTATATTTTACAGGCTGCCTGAGCAGGAGGAGGAAGTGGATGAGGCCTTCTGCAGGCAGCCTGAGGCAGCCTCACAGTAGCAGTTCTTGTGGGGGATGTTCACAATCCTGGCATCTGCTGGAGAATCTACACAGCAGAACACTAAGCATCCAGGAGGAGCCTGGAAAGCATTGGTGACGATTTTCTGACACAGGTGGTGCAGGATCCCACAGGTAATGGTGTACTGCTCAACATCATACTATCAAACAGGGAAGGCCCTCTTTGGGATGTAAAGGTTGGGGTAATCCTAGGTTGTAATGACCATGAGATTGTGGAGTTCAGTTCTGGGCAAGGAGGAAGCAAGGTAGCAAGTAAGATGTAACCATGAACTTCAAGACAGTTAACTTTGGTGTTGTCAGGAATCTTTTTGGAAGAATCCTACGGGAAGAGGCAGTGTAGGGAAGCTACATCCAAGAGAATTGGTTGATATTGATAAGTTCTTTCTCCACTTTCTCCAAGCTCAACAATAATGCATTCTGATAAGTAAAAAGTCAGACTAAGGAGTCAAGAGAATATAGTAATGACTAACTCAGCAGTTAATCTTCTTTGAGGCACATGGCGTGACTCTTGGGGATGGTCCCATGCAGGGACCATCATTGATCCTCGTGAGACCCTTCCAAATCAGCATGTTCTGTAATCTGGTATGTGTGCTAGGGAGTAAGTAATTGTTTTGTACTAATGAATTGCTTTATACAATGACGAACAGTGATTTCATGCAGAGGAATATTGAAAGTGTAAATTTTTGTCATCTCAGAAACTATTTTCTCAATATATCCTGTGTTGTCTTCTGCTTTCTATTCGGCTTGTTAACTGTTTTGGGATAGAAAATCTTTATTCTGCACTTGCCCAGTATCAACCATACCTAACATTTTTGCTCTCAGGTTCAGTCCCTCAGTATTATTTCCACACCAAAAAAAATGGATACTATTGAGTCATAAAACCCTACCAGCTCTTTGTTTCTTTCTTACGGAACTAGAATTGGAACACAGATCAAGGCCAAGCCAGAGTCATTTGAACTGGTATCAATCCAAAACTGATATAGGAATCAAAGCAAGACATCATTGATCCAAAATACATCTGATGAGAAGTATATATCAAGGCAAAGATAGAATATGGTTCACGATATGGATAATATTCTTTGGTGAAATGCGTTACAAAGTCACTGAACATGAACCTCACAAGAGAAATCTATTCAAAATATGCATCTGAGAAAAAAATGCTCTACTCTAGTGTGAAAATGATAGTTAGGTCATGGAATATGTAATATCCTGTAAGTTATGCTTTGTCAGAATTACAGAGAACTATATTAATAATAAAAAAAAGACATCGTTTTAATCAGTATCTTAGATAATTCTCATCTAAGTGTGCTAGACTGATCACTGAAAAATCTGAGTGGTGTGGACACTTTGCATATGTTTAGAGAAAAAAAAAAGAAATTCTATTAAAAAATCAAAACAATTAAAAATTATATTACCTTTTCATACTGAAAAAATTGAAAAAACTAATATCACTGAAAACTGATCAGAAACTCAAAGAACATAAATGCACTGAATCTCTGCTACAGAAATGGACTGTTCCTGCAAAAATTTGGATCCCACTGTCCATGGCTATTTGAATAGAACAATGTGAAATAAGAAAAACAAATATCGAAATCAAGTCACTCCGTCCCAGTTTCTGAAGAGTCAAGTCTGATTGCTATATTTATAAAAGAAACCAAAGGGGATTTTCAAGTTAGCCAGACAAAACTTCTTTCTGTTTTCCCTGATACCTGTAAATGGCAAAGCTAATATATTTTGTTGAGAAAATAGCAAATCCATGTATAGAATAGTAATTCATATATAATGTCCTTTATATAGAGGGTTATGAGATATGGCAGATGAAAACAAAGAGCTGTGTAAAGAGATTTCTGAAACTGATTTGTTGTAGTCACACCATGTTATGAAATGAAAGAAAATTGGAGGAAAATTATCAGTTCAACATATGCCTTTCTAAGTCATGTAAACTCAACTTTTCATGCTTTAATTTTTTCCTACTGCAAACTCAGACATGCTTCTTCTTTAATTTCTCCCTGAGACAGAGATGAGAGAAGTTATGAATAAAGACATATATACATACATACATATGAAAACCTTGTTTTCATGTGCCAGATTAAGTAGTAATCAGATATTGACATCAATTCTTCTGGTTCTATGCAATAGGATGAGTTTCAATCATGCAGGATCAGTCTGAAATTAGCAGGCTGGGAGGAAAATGTGAAAGGAAGAGAAAATATGTATTTTATGTGTGCTAGATTATAACTACACAAAAGTGATTAAAAGGCAGTTTTTGAATGGAAAACATAACTAGTACAACAGAGTAGGCCAGAAACCTGAATTGAAACAGGGTAGCACATAATAGGTGACAAGTAGATCCAATTGAGTTAAAAATAACAAAGTAGAAAAGTATTAAAACAGATTTAATATTGTAATTATATCACAAGTCTCAGCAACAGTATGGAAATAAATATGGATTTTGTGTAAGAACCACAAAACTAGAATGTTGCTATTTTGTGGGTTATATGATAAAAAGAGATGGTTAGTCAGCCCAGTAAGAAGAGTCTTAGTGATTAAAATTAAATGATGTCGTATCATCATAAGTCTAAATGTTATAGAGCATGGATCCTATCAACAGGACAAATGGCTGGTTGAGTTCTATCGTCAGCATTATTTGCTGTTATATTAATAGATTAATGGATTACCCATCAAGAAAGGGTCATGTAGTCTCACCTTCTGTGAAGGAAAGAACTTTCCTAAATTAATTCCAGTTTGAACTAGGACAAGTCCTCTGGAAAAATGAAATAAAATCTTATCTCAGTTTAAAAAAATCTGAGTGATGATAAATCTAACACCCCTCTCAGTAATATGTTCCAAAGGTTAATATCTTCACTATCAAAAAAAAAAAAAAAAAAGGTGTTTTTTTCCTCCTAACCTGAATATATTTATATTCTACTTTCTGCTTAGATGTGCTGGCACACTGACATCTCTAGTCTCTTCGTAACTACTTAAAGGCTGTAATCAGGTTGCCTTTTAACCTCCTTCTTGCGGAGCCAAAATCTGGAGTCTTTCACAATGTGTCTTTTAATTTCTCTGTTAATCATTCCTGCAATTCTGCCATGAACAAAGTATCATCTTGACTATTCTTGAATGGAGGCATCAGATAGGACAGAAGCTGTGGAAGTCATTGTCTTAGTTACAAACGCACAGACTATACTTGAACTGCTAAAGATGTGCTGTCCAGGTCCAGGAGTGATTCCAGGCCTCCAAGCCAAAAGTTGCAGATTCTCTTGTGTTTATATGAGTGATGAACCCTTCATCATGGAGTGCTGGTACACTGCATTGCATTGGACTAAAGTGTCATCTGGATTTCCTGTGATATGCCCTTGGCCTCGGGGTGAAACTCCAGTGCTTGAAAATTAGTATTGTTTCATTGGCTTTCAGAAGTGTTATTTTTGTGTTTCAGGTATAACGTTAAGCATATGTTGAATATCGGTACCTATTTTCCTTTCATGAAGGAAATCTGAAGAATCAGAGTTGGCCTTATAGGCTAAGGCAGGGTAAAGCAGGCAGAATTTTGTGCCGTTCAGTTCCTTTCTGTCCTACACAGAATAGTCCCTGAAACAAAGTAATGAGAGTTCTACATCTGGATTATATCCAAAAGCAACCAGTTGATTTGCTCCAAAAGAGAATTCAGGAATGAACGAAGTTACATACAGAGTGGATCAAGGAATCAGACCCCTGGGAACTCAGCCATTTGACAAGGAAAACACATTCCCAATCTCCTTCATTCATGCCAGTTCTTGTGTGTGCAAGAATGGTATTGGTCTGTTTGCCCAGACAGAAGCTCCACTAAAAGTTTAAAATACTACTGCTTCTCTAACCAGCATCTCACGCACTGCCAGTAGACCCTAGAGAACAGCTTACAGTCTTCTATTGAGAAAACCGATATTCTGCGTTAAAGCATATAGCTATTTGTCTAATGGAAAAATTGGCCTAGAACATTTTCCAGCTGTTGTTAAATGGATTAGCCTCATTTTTTTTCAAAGGAAGGTAAGATAGAAAGGCAGCTGCATTATACTTTTATACTATTTCAGAGCTTAAAACTACATTCTGAATTAATATTCTTAAGCTTTCCTGTTTAAAGTAGGAACATGCTAAAAGTAGAGTCAAATCCTTGAGCTCCATATATTTTAAGAATATATAATAATAACATTTATTTAGCTTTTATCACAGTATGTTTATATTTATTTTATTGTCATTTAGCAAGACATTTTCAATTTTCTAATCAGTTCAGTCATGTTATTATGTCTTCTGGTAAATCACCAGATACTGAAGGCTATAAGAGTCTACTATAGTTCATTGAGATATCAAATAAAGAAACCACACACAGAAAATACTGGTCTACAGCAGTAAAACACTCTAGCCACTTGAAAATTGAAGCGCATGAGGTTATATGTCAACTTATGTGACAAGAGCTGATGAATATGCCAAGGATGCCACATTCTAGCTGTATTGACGAGGGGTCAGAAAGTTGCCTTTCCTTCAGCGTCATCAAAGACTAAAATAATTTCGTGATGAACCCTCTACTGCTTTCCATCTGATGAACTCAGAAGAGAAGCATTCAGAGGAAGTCTTGTCTCTCAAACAAAGAAAAAATTGACAGCAATGTGTCCCTATCACAGCTGCAGGATTTTGTGTTGTAAGAAATCCATTAATTATGGACATCAAATAAAGAATTTCATCATTTTGCACATCTAGAATTAAATTACCTCCAGCACAACTGTCTGTCTCCAGAGCAAGAATTTTTTCCTCCCGTGGGAGATTTTGTGTATTGCCTCACCTGTACAGCAATGAAAGTATATATCTGAGGTTTGAATTTGGATTTAGACTACCTGCAGATGTCTGCTTGTTTGTTTTTACACGTGATGTTCATCACTTCAGTGTAAATTGCCTCATCTACTTGTTTACTACTGCTTTTTAATTTTGCTTACTAAAAAAGATGGACTCACTTTCAAGAACTTCTGCACTATCAGCTGGTTTAACTTGTTTCCTGTAGTACTGCTCTGTAGGTCATTTGTGTTATTTCAAAGTAACACAGGCCCAAAGAGCTACACCTAGTAAGTTCTATTACCACTAACCCAAGTTAGATATAATTTGTTTTTTGCCCTGTTTGCATTTTCCAACTCGTACCTTCAAGCCCTCTTTCTATTTGCAGTCTGTCCATGCTTTGCCAGAAGTGAACAGTAGAGCTGTGATACTGTTAAATTCTCAGAAAATGATGCATCAGAAGTATTTGCCTACTGAAGGAGTGAAACCTTTCACCCATATATTTCAGATTATTGGGTAATTAATGATGATAAAAGACAGAAATATACTTTTATGGGATCAGTTTAGTAATTTTCTTCCCTTAGTTACTTGTGATCATCTCTACTAATTTAATAGTGGGATTTTTGCCTCAAGGCTTTAAAAAATCAATGCTTTGCACTCTTTTCCTCTTTCTGGTATTAAACTCTGAATTTTTAGTAATTTTCTGTGTTTTTAGCATTTGATTTGAATATATTAAAGGCATTTTCTTGTTTTGAACCCTTGTCTAGAAAGTATTGATATTTCAAAGCATTAGCTGTTCACTGTCATACTCTTTGATGAAAATATGTCAAAAGGGAGATCCTATGCTCACATGGTAAGAATGGGTTATTTCCATACAATTTTATATTCCTTTTATTCTTTTTCTCTTCTTGCACTACTTATGTTGCATAAATTATGTCTTTCTATGTGAAGAGTGAAAGCTCTTTCCCTTAAATGTACTGTAAGACACGTAAAGTATACATACACCCATAGATAAGGGTCACATGCAATTTCATAATGGATGCTTTATTCCTCGACCTCCTGGAGGCTGATAAGGAGCTTTACAGAAGAAAAATGCAGATTTTTATATCCAAATGTCTCACATGGACATTAGATATACATAAAATCCTGTATCAAAGGGTCTGGTTTTTCCCTCTAGCTTATTCCTCTGTTAAAACACAGCTCTTCACTAAAAGTATCTATTCCTCCATTAAAACACAGCTCTTCACTAAAAGTATCTATTCCTCCATTACTTTTTTTATTCCTTTTAAGGAGAAAAAACCTCAACCCTGCTTAGTAAGACTATTTAAATAAAAGGTTTTATGACAAATTCACTCACTGCAATTTGGCAGAGGTCTTCCCTGCAACCTTCCTAGCTTAGAAATAAATTTACCCAGTCATATATAGGTTCCTATAGGTTCCTTATTTCTTTTTGTATGAAGACTGTGCAAAGCCTTGGTACCCACCAAAAGGTTTGGGGTTTGTGAGGTTTTTTTTGTCATTATTTTTTATATTCTATATTTTTTGTTCGGATTTTATATATATATATATCCCAGTGAAGGTTTTTCTTGCTTTTACTTTCCTTCTTGCTCTGCCTGATGGGTTTGTCCACACCATTTTCCCTTTACAGAGCACATCCCTTTGCCTTGAAGTATGATACAATTGTGTCTGCCCTCCATAGATTTCTGCTTGTCAGTTGGTGCAAATACTGATCAATGCTCATGTTACCTGGCTAGATTTCTTTCTCAGGATGATAAAATAGAACAAAATCCATTCCACTAAGGAATCCAGAGTGGTGTATGAGGCACTATGCCCTGTTCACACCACCCTTTTGTACCTCCAGGACTGAGCTCTGATCCTTGAGCCCAGCCAGTTCCAGATGCTCGCTGTCACAGCACCACGCCATGCAGGAAGGAGGTGGCTCCCTCGTCCTCCCTCATGGTGCCAAATTCCTACACAGGGCAATTTATGGTGTTTGCATGCATATCAGTGAGTTGCTGAGACTCAGTCAGAGGGAAACATCTGGCACATTGTCAGATCTGGGTAAATGCTCCTCTGCTTCAGCAGCTTAGACAGGACCCATTCCATCCCCATCAGCATGCAAAATCTTTTCTTGGGGCAAGCATAGCTCTTAGTGAGTTAGAGGTGAGGTTTATACAGTAGCTTAAAGGTTAGTCCACATTCCAGCTTTAAAGTGGTTTAAATACGAAGCAATAAGGTAACACAAGAGGGAGCAAGTCTCCATTCCACCTGTTGAAATGAGGGTACTGATGCTTCAGAGCCTAAGGAGAGAGCCTGTAGGAGACACCTACTGTAAAGAGATCAGCTATGGGCTATGTAGTGTTGCCTACTGCTTGCCCAAACTCTATAATCCACATGAAGTATACCAATGATATTGACATGTGAACTGAAAATTCTTTGCTTTTCCACATGCTCTGTATGAGAGCTCTCTGTTCTCTATATAATGTAATTCTCATGCTTATTAAGAAGTAACCAAATGTATTCATCTGACAGAACAAATGCCTTCTTCATTGTCCACCAATGTTCTTGCTATAGTATCTTAGAATGTTGTTTGTAATTTTGCTTTTGTTCATGTAATACAAGAAATATGATTTTTAAGAGTAATTTTATTTTTTAGCATCTGTAGTTTACAAGATTTCTGTGATAAATCAGTCACTTAAAATGACCTGTCTTACATACGACACAGCTGAGGCTGGTACTTAGCTCTTTGAAGATACTAATAATGCAAAGATGGAAGAAAATCTCATAAACCATGTTATGATGTATCTAGCACTGTGGGAGTAGGCTCTCTGTTGCACATTCTCTCATTGTAACATTTAATCTCATCTTCTGTCAAAAAGACATGCTGGTAAAAATATCTTGTATTAAAACCTATCCTAGTCAAACAACAAGACAAGAAAGCTCATGTCACTGGGCCAGTACTAGGTCTACAGAAGCTGGAAACCTTGTCAGAAGTGTCCCCCTTCCTGAGCACCACTGAGAGTGCTTATGGGTCAGAGCAGCCAGCTGAGGGAAGGGTGCTGCGAGCTCACCAGTCAGTTCCTACAGACTATTGGTAACAAGGGAGCCCCATAGTGGCAACTAAAGCTGCCCTTGGCACTTCAATGAATAGAGAGAATAGAACAACAGATAGTACTGTCTCTCATTTATGGTGTGACTGACGTGTGACTGTGACACATCAGCAACTACAGAACATATCATATTAACTTTACGTCTGCCCAGGTGAACTTACAATTAGGTGTGACCTGATTTTACAGACAAATGTATGGGAATACACTTGTGTGATTATTTGTATATGGCCTGTATACCAACTGCATCCTGGCCCATATCAGAAATGGTGTGGCCAGGATCAGGGAAGGGATTCTCTCACTCTGTGTGTCACTGCTGAGGCCATGCCTCGAGTATGTGACCTGTTCCACGCCCCTCACAAGAAGGACATTGAGGTGCTGGAGCCTGTCCAGAGAAGAGCAACAAAGCTGGTGAAAAGTTTGGACACAAGTCCTGTGAGGAGTAGCTGAGGGAGCAGGAACTGTTTAGCCTGGAGAAGGCTCTTACTGCTCTCTACAATTCCCTGAAAGGAGGTTGTAGCTGGGTGGGGGTTGGTTGGCCTCTTCTTCCAGGTGACCAGCAATAGTACAAAAGATATAGTCTTAGAGCTCCACCAGAGGTTTAGGTTGGACATTAGGAAGAATTTCCTCACAGAAGGGGCAATTACACATTGGAATGGAATGCCCAGGGTGGTGGTGGAGTCACCGTCTACAGGAGTTTAAGGAATGTGGTGCTTAGTGCCATTGTTGAATTGACATGGTGATGTGAGATCATAAATTGGGCTCAATGATCTCAGATCTTTTTCCAGTCAAATTGATTCTGTGATTCTGTGGTTTGTGGTTCACATGTCAGAGTCAGTCATGTTCTGTCTTCCTCTCTATTCCTGGACTCCCATCCATCACTCAAGGTGATAGGCAAAACTTATTCTTCTATGATTTGGAGGCTTTATCACATCCACCTGGGACAGCCAACTTTCTCTTCCATTTTTCCTTCTTCTTGCAGCCTTCTCCCACCCCATGTAGTTTATATAAAATATGGGTTAAATGAAATTGAGGTATTTTTACAAGATAAGTTTTTCTCTCTTCTGTACCTTGGTGCTTCTTGGTGCTCTGTGTCCTGTTGTTTCAGATCCTACAACACAGTCTGAATAATACTATTTTGTACTGATTAGTGGGATTGTGATGTGTTGCAAAGACTCTTAGGGAATACAAGTCTACATGCATTCCATGATAAGCAGCATGGACATGTTGGACTGAGGAGTAGTTAACGTGTTTAGAGGAACACGTAGTTGCAGAATCAGTGTTTCATAAGAACATTAAGCAGGAGTGGCCAACAGGACCTGTAAATCCCTTTAGAGCCCATAGTCAGCACACCATGTCAGGCAAGTATAGCTTAATTCTCTCCCCTGTTCTCGGTAAGTGGGAAAATTGAATTTGCTGATTGAATATCCTGTTTCCCTGCAGATTGTTGTAACAGCCAACATGTGGTATGAAAAGAAGAATGCAGACAGATAGCTATAGACTTTTTTTCTACAGGTAAGAATAGCTTGCCCTGAGGTAGATAATAAAGTTTCTATCCTTACCTGTTTAGCTACCTACCTGAAGTAGCTTTAGAGCTGCCACAGTTAAGTGAACTGGAATTTTGTTCATGGATTTAGCGATTAGGAGAAGTGGAGTTTCTGAGGCCAGATTAGTGCAGCACACCTATTTTGGCTGATTTTAGGATGCTTGGCTATAATCTTCTTGGCATCTGTTTCATAGGCAGCTCTGTCAACAAACAGGACCAAAGAAATCCAATACCAGTTTGAAGCAAATAAGCAGATACTTCTTTACTGGGGACACTGGGGACACAGAGGATAACTCCTCTGAAAAGTGTCCCACTCAACAAACAAAACCCACCCCTTTTATATACTTTTTCTGCTAAATCATCATTACATAATTTCTTTTACATACTATGCATACTATGCCCATTCTTTAACCTTTACACTAATTTGTTCCAATAATTAATAACTTCATCAATATTCTTATGTTAAAACAATCATTGGCTTTTTCTTCTGAGGTCTACGGCTAGGAATCCTTGATATAAAAATCAAGATGGGAAGGGTAATGGGTTTCCAAGCAGCATAACCAGTGAGCTCTGTAGTTTCTTAACTGAAACATAAAGGTCCAGTAACTTCTTGGCAAGGCTGCTATGTTTGCACATTCCAAACACAGCACTCCTGATATTTCTATGCCTGATACTTCACAGTTTTCTACTTATAATCATAACTCATAATCATAAATAATTTTTATTATTTGATCGGTTATTTGATCAAAATATTCATGACAGTTCTGTCAGCAGACAGAAGAATGAACAGAGATGAGTTGCAGTCCAGCCAGTCTTCAGAAAGCAAACTTTCAGCCTCATGATGTGAAGCTCTAGCTTCCCTCAAGAGCTCTTCTGGAAGGCAGGAGATCCCACTGTACTCCAGGGCCAGTTTGGCTTTGAAGCATATAACATTTAACTTGCTTTTTGGTGGGTCTGACCTTGACAATGCTGAAATTTCTAATTACAGTTCATTTCTTTTCAGATACCGTTGTCCTTTTTATATGGTGAAAATTGCTCTGACATGAAACTGTTCTACACAGTCTTGATCAGAGTCCCAACCCACATTAATACACATAAAATAATAAAAAATAATGACCTTTATTAATTTGGGTCACCTCTAATTATATTTTGTCTCTATTTTATGAAACAAAATGTAAACTATTTTTATTTTCTTAACATATTTTATGAATTGTATACATTTTAGGAGAAGAATATATAAAGCTTTAACTTCTTATGCTTCTTCATTGTTCTGAATGCTAGCTTTTACGCAATTTCATAAGGTACCAAAATATTTGTAGCATGAATGATTAGGTCTTGTAAGATGGTTTGGAACACAAGCAATCCCATGCTTCTTCTTTTTTTTTTCCCAGTTCACATTTTGAAGGGTAGTGCTAATGACATTTTTACTTAGAAAATAAATAGGTCCTAAACAAACACAATGGCTAATACCTACAAACAAGGAATGAATAGGAGAGGATATGCAGAGTCAGTTTGAAAACAAACAAATGTTTGCAATTGTTTCAATAGAAGTTTTGAATATTTTAAAATATACAGGGATCTGAAATTGCAACATTTTTTGAGATTGCTGAAAGAATTTGGAATTTGTGTTCTTAACTATGCTTTTTATTTCATCATATAAGCTACCTATTGAACTCTAGCAGATATTTAATTCATATGAGATTATACAAGTCACTGTCAGTTTCATAGTAGTAACTGATCAAAAATTTATTATAATCACACATATTTTGCAAGCATATTTGTGCCCATTGAATGAGAAAGTGTCGTAGCATATAAAAATCTGAGTTTTAGTTGAACTTTCATTATTTTTAATTTTGATGAAATAGAAATTTTTAAGCTGAAAAGAAGTATCAGAGTTCACAGGAGAGAGTTAAAAAAAAATAAAATTGGTCACCAACCAAAAAAAAAAAAAAAAAAAAAAAAAAAAAAAA
>VXBB01020882.1:1064132-1087088 GCA_013399915.1 Illadopsis cleaveri
AAAAAAGAAAAAGAAAGACTTGTATGTTTTTCATTGCATGTTTTTTATGAGGAAATGGACTATGCAGTCAGCTAAAAACATGATTGCTTGTGAGCTGTATCTGGAAATGCCAGGGTCAATGTTCATTGTCCCAAATGATCAGATATAGTCCCTGACCAGGGAAACTATGGGATGGGAGAAAGAGCTAAAGGCTCTACCCCAAGGGCTCTGCTCTTCTCTGTGTATCAGCAGCAAGCACAGCATCCAGCATCTAAGGTCATTGTTTTCAAAGGAAGAACCAGACAACCCTGAAAAGCTGCACACATTATGGAAGTCAACTATTTATGAAACTAGAGTTCTCCTAATGGCACAAAAGGGCTGAAGCTTGCTTTGCCCCCTTTACTTCTCAGGGTAATTACTTGTGCCTGGAACTCAGTGAGCCCATATCTGTTGCACTGCCAACTGTGGAGCCAAGTGTGAAATGTCAAAGGATGGGAGGTTGGAGTTCATTAAATTACCTCCCAGTTTATCATCTGCTCTACAGCTCTGTGAGACACTTCAGTTTCTTTGACAGTCTGACCTTTCTGTTAAAATAGGTTGGCCTGCCATGGAGATGGTCTTCTGGGGCTTTTGAGGCCAGAAATATTTTGTGCTTAGTAAGACACTTTAAGATCCTTGAAGTTAAAACTTCCTTTTGTAGTCATTCAGATTACTTTTAGCTGTCATTTACCTCTGGCACTTATCCTTGCTTGTCCAGACTTGCCAATTCCTTTCTTGACTTTTTAAAATGCATTTCTTGTCCAGATAACTTCCTGAAGAACAATCAGGATCAGACATGGAAAACTGCTATGCCTTTAGGTAGTGTCTCTTTTTTAACTTCTTTTCCCAGTTACCTGGGAATCAATCAAGATGTGCACTCCCTCGCTACCCTTTCAATAGAGTGCTCAGTAACCCCTCCAGTACCTTCCCAAAGAGGTTAATTCACCATTTTCAAACTCAAGACCTTACATGTGTAACTTATATCTTGTTTCTGAGATAAATAGATACATATATATACGCATATACATGTACATATACATATACAATTTTTTAAGGCCCCATCTGTTTCTTTACTTGCTTTAAAAAAAAAAGCCTTGGCAAATGCCTTTGTTCTATGCTGCATTTTTAAAACAAGCTACTTCACCAGGAAAGGCAGAAAAAAAAAAAAGGAAAAACCACAAAAACTTGTAAAATAAGGAGCACACAGTACAGCACATAAAAAATAAGAGCAACAATAATTAAAATGTGGTCCATGTCATTCCTAACTGCATCAAGTATCAGAAATAGCAAGCAGTGCAATCACATTTAGAAATAATTAATGGGAACTCTGTAGCAAATTAACATAATAAATAACATTATAATTACAGGAATTATGCACACAATTACTAAGAAAAAAATCAACATTTAACAAGAGACATTTGTTACTGCATTTGTGTTTGCATTATTCACAGTTGCATCACTCACTGAAAGTTATCCCAAGACAAATGGCAGCTAACCAGTATTAGAAAATATCAAATCAGTATTGGGATAGTAGGCAGCCACAGTGATGTTCAATGACTGGTTTTTCCTTAGTGAATAGTTAATTCACCAAAAGATACCCTATCAAACAAAGAGTTTATTTTGTCTCAAAGTTGCTGGGTTTGAAGCTGTAGTACTTCATGCTTCTCATACAGCATTTCAGAATTCAGCACATTTGCTCAATTTAGGATTTTAAAAAAAAAAAGTTACATTTTTAATCAATACTTCAACCAACCCCACTACTTCACCCAAATGTGTCCCACCTTGTCTTGCTCTTCTTTTTCTGTGCAGGGATTGAGTTAGTGGCTCTAACATCTCTGTTGGATCTATGGAGGCATTGTTTTTCTGCTTTCTGTAAATAATTTGAATGTATAAAATTGGAACTCAGTTTTTCTGCTTGTGTGTTCTAATCACCAGGCTAGTTCACTGCTCCATATGAGACATCTCACCCATATCCAATTTGAAATTTTCTGAAAGGAAAGACAAGCCATTCACCTGAAGCAAAGAATCTAAGTTCAAATTTGTTCTTCCTCTGATGCAGGAGAAGGAGCAGAATATATTTTTTCTTACATTCTCTATATTCTAGTAAAATGGGTTGAGTATTATGAGACATAAAACCCATAATAATCTCTTCATGGAGTTTTATCTATTCTGGGAAATACTTAAATAGTCATTCTGATACCTGTAGGAAGCTGGCTGGACCCTTGTATATATTACTGGCATTTAAATAAAATTCTCATTTCCCATCTCTCAGCAACACATTTTATTTATTTAAGGCTTATGTATCTTCAATTTTCATTCAGTTCTCTAGTTATGTTGAAATTGCTATGCTTTCAAGACACTAAATCTAAGAGAGTATACTGGAATTCAGCCGAGGAAACACAGGGTCACTTGTAGGCTGTTTACTTCTATCAGTAATGAAGTTCTAGAGATGTATAAGACTCCATGCCAAAAGCAGTAGAAATATAATTAGGTTTTCAGTTCATTATGCATTTAAACTCATAATTTAAATGTTGTCCATATTTTAATTTGTAATGAAAGAATTGGCATTGAGAATAAATAAAATAGTTACATTCATGGAGAGATAAAAGGCTTCTATGTATTTTATATAAAACACAGTAACCCTACCATCAACTCTGAATTTTTGCCAGAGGAATTTATATTAAATATAAAATATATTAAATGTGAACAGGGAATACCAAGTTAGTGTTGATGGAATTGAAAATGAATTTTCCAACTTTGGGAGGAAGTCAAAATATGCTTTCAATTATATTAACGGGTAATGTAATGCTGGTGCTCCTTAATAAAAAAATCACACATCAAAAATCACCATGCTATGCTGAATTGCTTTGCCCACAATTGGAAATTCTCAAATAGTTTCTATTGTTACAACAGCAATCTGGTATTGTAACCTAAAAGCTAAAAATATGTATTATAGGATCTAGTGACTTTGTGGAACTTTCACTGCCTGCTTTAGCTGGGTAAGGTAACCAGCCAGGATCCTAGCACTGAAAACAATCCACCCCAGGATCCCTTGAACTACCCTCTGCAGGAACTTACTCCAGCCTGTTGATGGTAAAGGCTGCAGAGAATGCCTTAGCAAACAGACAATTTGGATGGCCAAAAGTGAGTGTTGTCAATGCTTATCCCCATTTCAGCACCCAGTGTGAGCACACTGGCTCTATATACAACAAATGTAAAATACCGTTTGGAAAAAGCCTTGATTTCCCAGTGTCTGTTTCTTCCTTGTTTCCCACTTCCTTTTCCTTGTAGTTTGCTAGAGGTGTAGACCAAGAATTTAAAATAAATTAAATGCCTGAAGTGTCAAACTGATATCTAAAGGGATTTTCAAAAATGCTTAACTGCAGTTGGAGTTAAAAGATGTATCTTCAAAGGAACGTGTGAAGAGAATTTTCCTTTAAGTCAGTGAAAATCAGAAAATTCTCGGAAATCTCATGTATCATCCAAGCTTTCTAGGTCCCTAAACACTTTCTAGGTACCTGAATACTTCTATGAGTCTGTCCAACAGTCCTTTGTAAAGGTTCTGCATTTAGACTGCCATGTTTATGTTTTCCACAGATTTTGCCAGAAAACAGCTCCAAAGGTGTGTAAATTCCTCAAGATTATTTTTAATTTCAAAGATGGGTTTTCTGTGACAACATGAAGTATTTTATTATATTTTTGAGCAGTGGGATTAGAGAAAGATGGAAAAGGGGACATCAACAGGTTATTTCCTGCTCAGTGTGGTAATAGGTGTGCACATATAACACATGCAGAACAAAAGCCCATTGAAAGACAACATAAAGTTTTTCACTTTTCTGGGACTTTACATCATATTTTGCATTAAAATAAAAACCATTTTTTATTCAAAACCAAATCAGTAGAGCAAATCAAATACCTCCTTTCATGTTCTGCAATCCTTTATTTGACATTTCTGCTAGTATTTGTTACCATAAAGAACTCCATGATGGATTCCTACTAAGCAATATGGTAAATTATAAGTTGCTAGGCAGCAGAAGAACAGCTACACAGCAAACCCTATCAGTTCTTGTGGGTTTAACCACAGCTACTTAGGTTTGACTGTGAAGTAACAGGAAAGTCCACAACACTCTTTCTGAAGAGAAGCCTTTCCAGTCTCTGTAAAGAACTTTGGTAAATATTGGACACTTCACCCATTCACCCTACTTTGTTTCTGACATTGCTAATCCAGTTGCTGTAGCTATGTAGCATCTTTTCAATTAGCTTTGCAAAGAATGATCTGTCATCTCCTCTGTGGAGCAGGCTCAAAAGTTTGGACACTGCCTAGAAAAATTAATTACTGTTATAAACCTTCAGATATCAATTTTCTTTCCTGGGAGATCTTAAGTCTTCATTATTGCTAAGAGAGGGTTACACCAATTTTTGTTTTCTTGCTAACTGCTTACTGTTGCCTGTGCTCCAAAACATTAGTGGCAGAACAGCGTATTTTATTTATGTTCTTAGGAGAAGAGCCAGTTTTGATACTCTAACATAGATATGTATCTTCTGGTTGTGGATCACTAGGCAGACTTGTCCACAGTAGAAATTAAAAGTGTGTTTTAATAGTGGCTATAACAAAAAACTACTGACTTGCCCAGTTCCTTGAGTACAGCATCCTATGGTTAACTTTGAGAATTTAGCTGGCACTCAGACCTGAAGGAAGGCAGTCACTCAGGTCAGAGGGAGAATCTTAAGAGTGGCAGAGCAGGTACTGCAAACAGCAAGAAAAATGCTCAAGAATGGCATATATTAGATTTACTTTGTCCAAATTTAATTCAAAACAAATTGCTGCTGTGTAGAAATAATAGGATAAGGACCAGGATTTAGAAGGATTTAAGGTATGATTTAAAATTAGTAAACAATATTTTTTTTTTATTAAATTGAAGGTGATGTGTATGTTGCTACTTAAGGATGGCTATTTACACTGTTACTCTATTACCACAAAAACTCCCAGCTGTCTGCTTTTCTGTATTATGTTGAACATCAGGGTGGGAAACTGAGAATCCTTCCATTTACCCTCTCACTCCAAATTCTTTTCTAAGGATGCTTAAAATGCATCAAATTCTTACGTGTCTTGAACTCAGAAGAATAATTCAGAAGAATAACTAGACAGTATGAAGAAGCAACACTAACTAGTTCAGTTACAAGAACTAGTTTCTGGGTAGGTGATGCAGATGAAAAGGGATAGGTATATTTTTCTGCCTAGCTCAACTGTAAGTTTCAGAAGCAGAAAATTGTTTCTCATTAATTAATTGAAAAATAGAGGGAGAGGGGAGAAGGAAGTACTGATTAAATAAATACTGCAAGAGTTAATAAAGGAAAAAAGGTCACAAAAATATTACCGCTGGAATTCAAAAAGCAGATGGAATTGAGATTCCCAATAAAGCATTATGCAGTAGCTGTTGGAGAATCTACTAGACTGAGTAAAGAGGCTTCAGGAGGCAACCTCATTGTTTTCTGTAGCTTGCTCCGACGGAGCACAGAGAAGCTAAGTGCTGGAAGAATTATTCCAAAGGCCTTGTGCTGCTGCCATCACCTAATAGGTCTTTAAAGTGCTAGTGGCTCCAATTAAGAGCACAGAAAAAGCATGTTTCTTTTTTTAAGAGTGGACTAGTGAATATGTCCTTGCAACTGGGAAGCTTGAGATGTAATGAGGCCTAGAAGTCCTCTGCTTTTTGTGCACAGTTTAGTCCTATATAACTGACACATCGTTTGGGGAAAATACATAAGAAAACTGAGTGTCTGAATTCTGTTGTTATCAACTAACATCATTCAGATTTCTGCATTTTTTCCTTTCTTTTTCTTCTTTTCTCTCTTAAGTTATGACTTGTGTTATAGTTCATTAGATAAAGTCAATTCTTCACTGCAATTACTTCAGTAAGAAATCCCATATATTTTCTATTTTTTTATTATTTATTCTGCCTTTTTATTTGTACAGAAATGATTAGTCCAATCACTGAAAATATTTTTATTTCTCCGTATAATGATAATAGATAAATAATTCTCTTTTACCTTACTGACATACAAAGATTTTGCTCAGGCTGGAAAGTAATTATCAGTGATGGATTTTTATTAAAGGTAGTCTATTCTGCTAGCATTATTAAAAATTTTGTTAATTACATTTTACATTCCTGTGTTCCTCCTAAACTCAAAACAACCTGAAGTTATTACTGTTTAGAGCAGTTTTGCATATTTCTGTAGACCTCTATTATCCTATTAAGCCTTCTACCAATAAATCATTTGCAGGAAATGGGGATGGAGGTGGAGAGTAAAGATCAAAAATAATAATGAGAGAGTAGGAAATTTAAGATTAATATGTCTCAGGATTTCTGCATCAGACAAGGTGTGGAAATGTCTACTCTGGTGTCATTATTTCAGCAAAAGCTAGTGTGGAAGTCCTTTGTTTTCAAGTTTAAATTTTGATCAGCTTCCAGCAAACAATTGACTTAAGAGTGAGAGAATGCTCAGTTGCATTTTAGGAGCATTGTATCTGCTCTCATTTTCACCACAATGAAGGGACTATGTACAATAGAATCTTAAAATGGCCTGCTATATCTGTGTAGTTCAAAAATTAGATCAAGAATTATGTGGCACAGAAATACCACAGAGGATACACATAAATGGTTCAAGATTCAAAATAAAAGAATTCTTATGCCACTAAATTTACATTCTTACTACATGAATCTTGCATACTCCTCTGTAATCATAATATGAACCAATGCTTTGTTAAAGCTTTATTTTTTTCATGCCTTTGGGTCAGCTAGAGCTTACCCAATATGCCTGGCAAGGAAATAAAATGGGTTGCAAATTTGTGTTCCAATGTGTAGGTATTATGCTTCTTTGTATAAAAAGTTAATGCACTTTTTATTAAATAAAAATAGAGACAAGGCTTACAAAAAGCTCAAATCATTCTTAAAAATGGGGAATAGAACATAGTTCATTCTCCAAAAAATACTTTTATCATTGGGTCAGAGAATCAATTGTCCTTATGAGTGTTCATTCTTCCTCTGATTTCATCTAATTCTCTAATATACCAAGCAAAGATGAACAACTGCTTTATCTCTTTTTAAAAAAATATTTCAGCTTAACAGCTTTAGACTGACCTTACTGAGTCAAAAATGTGAATTTAGTTCCTGTCAAGAACAGAAAAAAATTGGATGCAGGTGTACAACTACCAATCTAAATCCCATAACTGTTGAACCATTGGTTAAAATCACTTGGCCTTGATTTGAATGGGACACTTGACCTCTGCTTTTATCAGAGGAGACTTGGACTACAGCCTTCATGGGAGGCCTGAGTAATGTAAGGACTGAGTAAAGTGAAGAGCCTGTACAGCTCAGAGATGCCCAGAGAGGGGGAGGATTTGTGCCATTCCATTAGCCAAGAAGGTTAACTTGGACCTCCCTTGTGCCGCCTCAGCTTCTCCTGTCAAATGGTTGCAACAGAAGTTGGTAGGATTCTGACCACACACAAAAGCAGGTGGGGAAGAAGGGAATTTTCTGCTAGGGAGAAAGTGCAGTCTTTCTTTGCCCCTGTGCAGAAAGGCAGAGTGGAGTCATCCTGGCACAAACATTATCAGGCTCCAGCTCAATCCATGAGCTGGACCATATTAGAACACGTTCTTCAGCTCTTCCTCACCATGTTGACCCTGCAGGATTTTTTTTTTCTTGAAATACATGATTCTTCCTCTGTGTTATATAAACTGTGTAGCTCAGGGCTCTGGATTTTGCTTTTGTTCCCCCATCTCATTTCCCTACAAAATTTAAATTTTAATTTTCTTCAGAAGATATGGGAGCTGGGCGGCTTTTAAACGCAATTGTTGCATCAGGCGTGCAACAGTGTGTTACCCACGAAAAGGGTAAAGCTGCCATGAACACATTTAAAGAGCCAGTATTGCTCATGGAATCAAAAATGGTTTGAGTTGGAAAAGACCTTAAACATCATCTGGTTCCAACTTTCTGCCATGGGAAGGGACAACTTCTATGATACCAGGTTGCTCAAAGCTCCACCCAGCCTGGCCTTGAGCCCTTCCAGGGTTGGGGCATCCACTTCTGGAGCCTGCCCAGCTTCTCTGATCAATGTAATTTCAGTATGGTTCCTTCTGTGGTATATAAGGAACAAACAAACAGATGGTATGTGGGAGTCCAGGGCATTCCTCTGGGTGCCCTGGATGGTCACAGACCTCAGTAAAGGGGTCTGGAACCCGAGAAAGAGGGTTTGAATTCTGTCCAGGGGAGGTCTGTGCAGGGGAGTTGCCTGGCACAGAGCCCAGAGAGACACAAGCTTTGATTTTAGTCCATGGAAAAAGCTTCCAACACAGAGAAGAATTGCTAGTCACAAATGTGCAAAAGATAGTAGTGTAGCTANCTAAATCTCGGGTGAGAAAAACCCTAAAAACCCAACAATGGTAATTCTGCATAATTCACGAGTCTGATGGCAATTGTTATGATATTACTACATGACATGTTACATGTCCATATTCTACTGGTATGATTTATCATTTAATCTATAGTAGAACTTTCTATATTTCAATATGCTAGGCAGTTATCTAGAACATGTCTAAAGGTCTAGGCAATTGAGAAAAAAACCCCATATAACTTCTTCCTTTCCCTCAGGTTCTTACACAGCTTCAGATGAGTCTTTTTTTTTTAAATTTCTTATTGATAATGAAATCAGTTTTTATCTCATTTTCTTGGAAATTTATCTTATGACTTCAAACATAACATTTTTCTTACCCCTGTTTAAGTTCTGAGTGTGTTTTGATGTTCAAGAAATTTTATTTTCCCACTTCATGGTGTGCAAAAGTGAGCACATCGTTGTCTGCACAATTATCTTGTACCATAATGCATATGCTAAAGAAAGATATTAGTAGCTGACACTAATAGAAATACTCTATGTTGTTATCTTCTACAACACAGAGAAGTCTTGACACTAAAATTTACTTGTTTCCTACTGGGTTTTTTTGCCTAAAGAGCATGTTATTCCAGAAAAAAAAAAAAAGAAGACCATTCTTAAGTCTCTTCAGTCATGCCATGTGTCTCCAGCCTTTTCTATATCAGTGGGAGTCTTGAACATGGAATGTCTGCAGCTCCTACTGAATTTTAAAATGTCAAATCAGTGCTTTTTCCATATTGCTCTTGCCTGAAACATTTAGAGTAACATGTTATTTTCTCTGCCAGAAATCAAATGTATTCCATTCAGCATAATGAAGGACTAAGTGTGTTGATTTCAAATTAAAAGAAATTGTTCCATTTGACACTTTGAAATATTATTTTGTATGTCTGAAACAGCAGAATATGGTGTGCATACACACAACACTATCTTTGCCAAAAGATAATCACAAGCTTTGAAGCACCACAGCAATAACTCTTTCCAGGATGTTGTGATTAGAGGTCTCCTAAGCATTTATGGAAAAGAAAAAAAGATACTATAGTTTAGATGATAAATAATAATAGGTTCAATCATGTATTGCAAAAAAGAAATAGTTTTTTTAATTCTCCATATATATTTTAAATGTTATGAAGTTGATGTTTATTCAACTCTACCTGGAAAAAAAAAATTGCTATTGCACTTCTTCAGCAACTAATAATATGCCTTCATTGAAAACCAAACTATTTTGTCTTTGGTTTAGAACTGTGTAGGGAGATACAGATCCAAACCCTGTTGCAAAGCTATAGTCCCAGAGGCACTCACCACGTCACCAACATGTGGATGGAATGGATTATTACAGACATGAAGGTGTCAGATTGGTTGCACCAGATTTTGAAAATGCTGACTGTTTTTTTACACATATCTATAGCAATAGCCATGAAAGATTCTGTATCTGTTTGTCCAAATCGACATCAAAGTGACTATATTGTCTTGGCCCTTGTTGCACATGTGCAAATTTGAAATTTAGTCTGACAATAATGAAAGCAGGTTTTTTTGCTTTATGAAGGAAGCCAGTTATAACAAATTTCAGAATTTCCGAATTAAACAATTACATATGGTTTCTTTGTCACTGAGAAAATTGATGTTGACATTAAAACTAGCTAAGAGTTAATTTTTTAAAGGCAGAAACTGTAGGTCAGACAAATTATTTGTGTTTAAAACATAAATGATGGTTGTTTAGTATATATACTCACATTGCAAGAGTGGATGTCAAATTAATGCACACCATGAAGTGGAAATTGTTTCATTTTTAAACTACACATACATATGGGGTAGTGATGGATATATTCAATCTCATGACACAAAGCACCTTGCTACTTTATGAAAAGCAAAATTCTTCACTCTTGAAGTAGTTTTAAAATGGTTGAATATTGTACTACTTGAACTTTGATTAAACAAAGAAGACAGATGCCAATTTACAGGTCTTTAGTCTATTGTACTAAGATCAATAAAACAGTACTGATATGCCAATAAATGATTTAAACACCCTGAGAGTAGTGGGTTTTTTGTGGTTGGAGCCAAGCAGTACGAGATTCACACTATCACGGAGAAAAGAGTAATGATCTCTTTTGAGATATTAAAAGCATAGCTCTCTGTATTTCTGTATCATGACAGCCAGGTGTGGATTTTATTAAAATGCTAACAATAGCCTGCAGTAGTTCCACAATAAAATGTAGTGTTAGATTTCTTCTGTGTGTGGAATCAGAAGACAGATAGAGAGACTTTTAAAATGCATTTGTATAAAAATGCTTTTTTTTTATACCTCAGGATTGAAGTGTAACACTGTGGACCTTCTTTGCACACCATTTTTTTTTTAAAAAAGTTTGATTGAGCAAAATCTGCTGTGCCTTTGTAAAAATAAAAATATATTAAATCTATAAAGAAGAAATGCTATAAAGAGTTTTAATGCTCTTTGGAGGTGAGCATACTTACAGGAAACAGCCTAGGTAAGGTGATGCATGTATATGGTTATAGCACTGACAGTGCAGTAAGCTGCAATATCTAAAATTTCTCATATGGGCTTTGCATTTGTAGCTGTGCATCAGAAAATGAAAAATGAAACATATAGTACTACTTCCATTGAGAAACTAGACATTTAAAATAGGATAGGGAGGCTTGTGGCTCTGATATTGCTAGTGTTTGAGGATTTTTCACTGTTTATGAAATTTATTTTCTTCAAGTAAATACATTTTCCTACAGTTGCTGAGCCTTCACTTAATTTATTCATACTGTAATAAACATACCTGATATGCAATTATCTTTTTATGTGCCTTCATAGTGTTAGTCAAAATAACAGTTGCTGTGTCATAGATCTCTCTGATACAGGTGAAAGAGGAGAAAAGGAAAACTTGGATACAGCAAAATCAATAAATGATTTGCAGTACTGGCAGCTAGGTGACTCATGAGGGTCAAGAACAAAAAAAAGAAGGTTTTACTGCAGGCGTTCTAGTTTGTAATCACTTAGTGACACTTTTTTTAAGCTGTCCTTTTGCCTAAGGTATGGTTAGAGCATGGACACTTGCCTTCACATAGTCTATTTTTTCTGACAATTAGAACACTATATATGAAGTAGAAAAGGAAAATTCACTGTACAACACTTTGAGGTCACTTCTGAGAGATTAACAGGTCTTCACTATTTGATGATCACTTTGGGGAGAAACCAATCAGATAAAACAAATGAAACCCCAACAAAATTAAGAGAAAATCCTATTTGTTTTAATTTATGACATGCAGTAGATAATAATATGTTACAAACTTAATCAAGTCTTCTTGCTGTTACCAAAAAAAAGTAGAATATTATGTTCTAGTAATTTTTAGTGCTATCTAGAAGTGAGTATAACTTGAAGTTTAAGGCATGTTCAGAACTCTCAGCTGTGGTAGCACTGTGTTAATGATACCGTGTTGCCTCATTTTCCACCCAATCCATTCTGTGGGAGTTGTGTTACTACTTCAAACACAAAACAGACAGGTCAGGAGTTCATGTTTCTGAATATATTTCAGGCATATATTGACTTTTGTGATTTTTAAGGTAGAACTAGGCAGAGGAGAAGAAAAAAATACAGACAGATTAGGCCATGTTTAATATGAGAAACTGATCTCTGTCCTATCCAAGGAAAATTGTTACAAAACCAATATTATATAAATATTTAAATTCACAGTATAAAGGATCATAATATTAAGAAGCAATAAGCATGCCTTGTTTCTAAAGCAAAGCCTTCCTGTTCAGAACTGTAATTGTGACTACATTATACAATATATCCCAAGTGCGTAGTGAGAAGAGACAGCCCTGAGCATCGCGTCATGATGTCCCTGAATTTTCTTCCAAAGGAAACAGAGAATGGCAGTAGAGAGGGAGTGATGGCTTGCTGTGACGTGTCTCCCAGGATGGACAAAGGCTGGGGACTGCAGTTCGGAGGTGTTGACCAGGACACACAGCACTCATCCATGGATGCAGCAAGGATTCATCCTAGGAGATACAATTTCTGTTTTGGTTGGCTTGTTTACATTGTGGTTTATTTGGGGTTCTTGTAGTTTTGGTGTTTAGGGTTTTTTTTTGTATGGTGTTAATTAATTTTTCTGTACTGATTGTTTATGAACACTCAATATGTTGGAGAAATGTATTATTTTAAAAAATGTCCACTTTATTTTTTAACTTCCTTAGAATATTACGGTAAACCGATTACTGTCGTCTAGCACTGTCAAAAAGAAAAAAAAAAGCATAAGAGTTCTCTGTCACCAGAAACTGGTTTGATAATAATGAAAAAAAAAAACCAAAAACACCCACAACAGCAAAATAGAAGAAAAAATTTCTCTAAATTGCCAAAAGCAACAAATGCATGTGCTTCACATTCTTTTAAAGATATGTTATATTTATGCTTTCTTTGCATTTTTGGACTTCTGTATCAATGTTTGGTAATGAAAGGGCTACAGGGCTTGATGTTATGTTGCTACTTATACTATCACTATAAGATCCAAAGAGAGGGAGCTTCTGCTTTTTACACAGAACTCAGATATGTGGGAAAACTTACACAAATCTTTGATTTCACCTTGAACTCGAGGCTCTTATTCAGACAAAGACAGATAGATAGATAGATAGATAGATAGATAGATAGATAGATAGATAGATAGACAGATAGAAACTGTATCTTTATGATTCAGCTCCTTTTGATGCTCCCAAAATTTAAATATATCGCTATGTTGTCTGATGCGGGTTTAGGATTCTCTATCCAGTGCCATGTACATCCATTTTATGCATCATACTGAATTAAATTTTAAGTTACTTCCATGTATCTTAAAAAAAAAAACAAACTTGGAATTTCTGATTTGGTTCTAATTTGTTGACTACTTACTGGTCTGCAGATGCTGAGGACAGGTATCCTTTGCATTCATAAAGTTTCTGAAAATAAATACCACTGCCTTCATACTCCATTTATAGAGATAAAGTTGACAGCAGTTTCATGATTTTCTAAAGAGGACAAGGTCATAGAATGGGTGGGGAGTAGAAATCAGATTTCATATGCTATTCAGAGACTGGCTTCTAGTTTATATATACTGAGCAAAGAGGGTCATTCCCTCCCCAATGACTGTATGGCAAACTTTAATATTCTGCAGGACCAAAACTAGACATACAATTTTTAGAAACTATTTAGAATTAACTGTTCTCAAACTCATTTTTAAAATATCATTCTTTAGAAAAGTAAAACTTCTTAAATTAAACCTAAGACTGGTAATCTACAAGATCTAGGCACTAAGAAGGATTTTAACTATCTCATAGAGTTAAAGGCATAGGACACCTGGATATTTTAAATATGATTTCCAGTATGTGGCTAGCTAAAAGGTGATATGGCTTTTGCCTTGATCAAAGCCTGTCTAGGCCTAAATTTTACATTGCACCATAGAGAGAGAAAATCAAGGACCATGAAATCATGATTTGGAATAAGATACAACCAAAAAATTTAAGAAAATGATCCAAATTTTAGCACTGAAAAGGTGATTTCTCTGACAATCTTAAAGAAAAATTATTTTAATTCTCAGATTGGGATTTCATTGTGATCATAACTTGCTGATTCAGTCAAAGGAATTAAATTATTGAGACTCTGTTGCCTACTCTCTCTGTAGACTTTAGGGTAGTCTATTTAGTGTAAAATCTGTAATGTTCCATATGGATAAGAAAAGAGAAAGAAAGAGAAAGAAAGAGAAAGAAAGAGAAAGAAAGAGAAAGAAAGAGAAAGAAAGAGAAAGAAAGAGAAAGAAAGAGAAAGAAAGAGAAAGAAAGAGAAAGAAAGAGAAAGAAAGAGAAAGAAAGAGAAAGAAAGAGAAAGAAAGAGAAAGAAAGAGAAAGAAAGAGAAAGAAAGAGAAAGAAAGAGAAAGAAAGAGAAAGAAAGAGAAAGAAAGAGAAAGAAAGAAAGAAAAAGAAAGAAAGGCTGGTTATTTAAGTCAGTTCTGCAGGAAAAGAAGGAAAAAATAATCCTGACTCCTACAAGAACTGAGCTGAAACACAAGATTTGATTACACCCATGTGTATGTTATGTTTAGTGACAGCACAGGTGATCACATACTCCCTGGGGGCCGTGTAGAGAAACACTAAGGGGGACAATTAGGGGGAGAAATCCATTTGCAGTGGTGAATGATAGAAAGGTCTACCAGGAATACAAAAAAACAATTCCCACCCCAATTTTGTACAAATATTTTAACTCAAAACTTGAGTCCTCTATTTCTTGGGTGGGAAAAAAAGTATAGATACAATTTTAAATAATTCACAGTGTCTTTCCATGCACTTCAGGGAGAGGCAGCATGATTATACATTGAGAACAGAGTTATGACTTTAGGAAGGATATGAGTATGTCAGTGAATCCAGTGACCACACAGTATGCTTTAATTACTTTTCCTTCCCAATGTTTTATATCCTTTATTGTGTAATTGTCAAACTTTTTCAAGTAAGATTTTCTATATTTATTTAGATCATAGAAGCAAGAAGTATTAAAGAGTTAACCACTAATCTATTGCTTAAGGATCCCCAGCAGAAATCTCCCTGCTCATTATTACCTCATCTGTTAAAATTATATTTTGAGATATATCAGTGAGATAATTTTCAGTCCCTCTGATGTGTAACTGATTAATCCCTAATGTAATCTTATTAATAAAAATGTTATGTAGAATTAAAATGCCTTGGAGGAGATGATGTGTCAAAGCAAAAGAATTATGAATGTTCAATTTTGCAAAAAAAAAAAAAAACCCTACCAAAAAACCCAAAACCACCCTTTCCTGAAACCATGCGGGCTTTAAATCTTTATTAGTACAGTCCAAAAGCCATTGGGCTATTTTACACAAGAGTAACACCAAATTGCTGTCCTCTGGTTTATCCTCTTTTATCTTTTTATAGGATTAAGCTTATGTTACTAGGCTTTTATGCCTTGGCATTGTTCTGGTTTGCTAAGACTTGCTAAAACCGAGTTGTGCAAAGAGCTCCCAAGGTAATTGCCTTATGATTCTTCACTAGAGTTTCAGGGATTTTTGACTTAATGGGATGAAATCTTAATACTGTATCACTTCTTCCTTATTTACATAAGCATATTGTATAAATACATCCTCTTTCTTTTGTCTGAAAACAGAAATCAACATTCAACTTGTGGGCTTTTCCCATACTGTTTTTCCAATGACTAAAAACTTTTATTCTGACAATGAAAAACTTTCAGTGCTGTATTTGCCATTTTATTGCTAACAGAAACAGAAGGGAGAAAAAGGGTAAAAATGGAAATCAAGGGAACTACTGTTTTGAATTTTAATATAACTAATACCACTTCTAAGTCTTGAGGACAATTTAAGACTCATAAAAATAATTTGGAGGCTGAAAATGTAGCTCAATAATCAAAGCCATTATGAGTTTAAGAAAGATAGGTTTGGTCTTTTCTGGTTTCCTAGAACAGATATCAACACTTAGGAAGCTTTATAGTAATAATTAGACTAGGTAAACCTCTCTCACCTAAGGTAACACATGTATACTGCTATTAAGGAATTGCTTAGTAAGACTCTAGTCTTTTTGAGATTCTAGTTACCCTGATGAGTATAACTGGGAAATGGAAAGAGAAAGGCATCTACAGAGAATGAGTCACAGGATCTGAACCCATTTCTGGTGGGGTCAACCTTATCCTGTCTAGTACTGAATGATTCAAACACAGGTGACCCAAGTACCAAAAACTTTATGTTGGAAAACATCTAAGAAACACACAAAGAGACATCTGTACCAAATGGGTATTGTGTAACATACGTTAGTGCAGAACTTTTAAATATCACAAATAAACATAATTGAAGAAAAAATGGTTTTGATATATATTTAATTTAAACACTCAAATGAAATATGTATTGATATATCAAAAATATTGTTACATAATACTGAGAGCTTGATATGATGCCTTAAATTAATAATGTTTATGTTTTGCAGCATGAAGATGTTAAGCCATTCAGGCACCATTTCAAACATATTTGGTAGTATAATTTTCTGTTCCTGAAGGACTTTAGGGCCTTCAGGAAGTTTTATGCCATCTGTTGCATATGATATGGTTTTTCTGCCTAGATCCTTCTTGATATTTATTTATTGTTTGAAACCACTATTTATAGATGTAATGACTTTATTCTCTAAAACCAGAATTATTGTATAAAATGTGTTAAAAACTAAATAAAAATTAAATGATAAGAAGTACACCTTTGTACCAGGAGCAGAAGGTAAAAATGAAAAATAAATGTGGACAGTATATATAAACAACAACAAATATATATATATATATGTAGTTTTATAGCATAAAAAGAATGTCAGATTCAGACTTGTTTTGCAATTGCAACACTATCTATTATTTTGTGTTCCCAAGGGCTATCAAAAGTTTTTTCACAGGGATTACCTTCTCTTTTAGTTTTGTATGTCTTTAAGTATACAGGTAATAATGCTTATTCATTTGCAACTCAACCTACTTCAAAACATTAGGAAAATAAGGGGTATTCAGGTAAACAGGTTCAGATCTTGTTTGATTAACAGAGGAAAGAGCAGAAGTAGTAACTGTGGAGCGATCTTTTTTGTTGCCTTCCTTTTGCTTCCTGTTGAAGGAAAATGTTTCAAGTATAGAAGGAAAATCAGGGGTTCCGACTTCAGAAGCTAAAGAGTGCTTAGACAGTGATTGATAAATCAGGGTCTTCAATTCAACTTCTAGACCCTACAGCTTAACTCAGTTCTGTAGCAGGAATTAAAAATAAAGTGTAAAATTCAGATTTAAATGACTGTCAATAAATGAAATAGTATACTTATTACCTGTTCTTAACTTAATTTCCTATTTTGATCAAAGAATGTTATGATACCTGTGTGCTTTGAGATACATAAGTCATGGAAATCATGATTTCACCTATATCAAAGTACAACACACTTCTTTCTGCAGAGCATGGTCACTCTTCTATCAGTACAAATCGTACTCTGCTTTCTGCATTCCAGTGCCAAATCTTGAGTACTTTATAAATTTCACTAAATATGACTTGTGCGCAGCTCTATAATAGAGATGCAAACTTGATAAAAATTTTAAGAACACTAGCCATAATAACATGATCTTGCTGTACCAGCAAAAAACGTAAATGAAGAATAGATACAAAATTCTTTATGTACAAATCTTCTTACCTAATGACAATTGGATAGATCACCAGATCAATCTGGTAGACAGATAATAATTTAAATTGTCTATCAGGTTCATGGAGATACATACTATAATTATTAATGACCATATATATATATACAAATCACTAACTGAGTTCACTTCCACAATTTGGAAAACAAGATACAGTCAGACTGCTTAGTGCATTTTAGGATGCTGAAATGAGAAAATCAAATCTGTGAAATTATCTTCCCAGCCGTGGCCTCTGTGCAGTGATGAGCAGACTGAAGTGTCCAGCAGTGTTGCACTGAACTCTAGACCCATCTGAAACCTTGCTGGCCACTTTCTGCAGTAGAACACGGGAATACAGCTATTTGGTGGTAGAGCCAAATTTTTTATGCATCCCAAGAACATGGAGTAGAGAGAGATGAAAAGCAGATCCTTAGCAGTGAATATTCAAGTGGGGAAAGCCTGAATTAAATCACATGAGGATCTTGAGACCAGTAAATATACATAAAAAAGTACTTCATCAACAAATGAGAAGAAAAAAAAATAAATGTTTCATTACTTAAACATAATTATTTTTGCAGTGCAATAGGGCTTAGATCAGTTTCTATAGAAAGCCAGTGCCATTCATTCTTCATGTAATTGAAATCATAATTTCTGCCAAGAGGATAAATGGATTTTTAGGAGCTACTTCACAGTAGCTGTGTATAACTTGTTAAGAAATTTTACTGAATACCATTCTAAGAGGGTGCAGGTTCAACTGTTAGCTGCTTTATCAAAAATCACCCTAATTTATTTTATTTTAAATGCAATATGGCACATTCAAAATATATTTGTTTTAGTGTCATCAGATGGAAGAATAAAAGTGACTACAGGACTTATGAGATCGGTTCTGCTTTCCTAACTCAGACAAAATTTGTGCTGCTTTTCAAAGGGCCGTGAAAGATAGAAGGTAGGTTTAGGCTAAGCAGCAATGTGTTACATAGTCGGACATACCAGGAAATTCCCAGGAGGAGTCATTCCCAGGAGGAGGTCATATGTCCATTTATCTCGAGCGATGAGAAAATCTTATGCAGTTAGTTTTCTGTGATGAGCATTTGATCTACATCTTTCCTTCTTTGGAGTTCCCACCTAGATGCTACTCCACTTTGCATATGAATCCCAGCTGAAATACCTATTATTCTTATAAAGACATACAGCAATTTTAAAAACCCTTTATAAATAAATATATATTTGAAGAGCTTTTCCTATTGGCTCTTTCATATAATGTCATTAATCCTTTAATACATACTGAATGTCATGCACATAGTTCCAGCAGGCAGAGAGATATCCATGAAAACCAATTCAATATATCTTCTCAAGGGGCATTTCTCAGTACCTTACTTAATAAAAATGTTATCCTAAGTGAATCTAATTCTATTAGTGCTTAGGGAACATTAGGTAATTCTGAAGTTTAAGCAATCAATGAGGAAGGCAGAGTAAAGAAAGTGGGTTTGTGTTGGTTCCTTTATCATAATGCCTCAGAACATGTATCTCCAAGTTTCTGCAGGACTTCACTTGCGGTTTTCCAAGTATATCTGTGTTGCTAGTGAGAGCTAATAGAAGCTGCAAAGAAGAACTGTGTAAAATCCAGACTAGTACCTGCTACTGTTTGTACTAGAAAAACTGAAGGTGTATGCACATTATAAGGAGATTTTGCAGAATGATTGCTGAAGTCAAAATAATTTTTTTAAATTTGAATTATATTGAAATAAATTTTATATAGAGAACAAAGAAAACCCATTACCAATTTCCAAGGTGGAAATTACTGATATTTAAATACATTAAAAGATTACATGTATTGAACTATAAAAACTCTTATACTACTAAATTATTGTAAGAACTTCTAGTTTTTAATTTCAAATCAGAAGATGCAAACAGGACTATGTTGTGATTTTTCCAATGAGATTTTAAAGACATTTATGGCATGAGACCTGTGGAACCTCCACCAGATCTTTTCCTGCAGTACTAGCAACATATCTGAATTTCAGAAAGGGAATTTTGTTTATCTTCATTCTGTGGCAACAGTAGATCTTTACTGGTATTTAGAAACTGCATTATATAATTTCTACTCATATTGCAAAATGCCAACAGTTCAATATATTTTTTAGAACTAAATGTATATGTTCAAAATGGCATCATATGGTAACAAATGTATGACTTTTTCAGAAGTTATGCAGATCTAAAGTACTCCAGTTTTTGTGCGCTTAGTGTCATTGAAACATGTTTGTCATAAAATGTTTTGTAATATAAATTCTTCTTCCCTCACCTGGTCTTTCTCATAAAATAATATGCAAAAAGTTTCAAGCTTGCACATGGAAAGCTTGCACATGAAAATTGTTCCAAACTTAGTTGGACCAATTGTAGTTAGTACCCTCTATTAATTAAGAAACAACACTTTAAACTGGTATCCAGAGTGGTCTGAGGACACATAGCTAAAATATAAATATTAGAATAGACAGAACATGGGAAATACATTAACTTTAGAGCAGCAGTTAATGCTTTGTTGTTGAAGGTAAAATAAAAAATTAACCTGTTAATATTATATATATGAAATCAAAATTTATAATGGTCCTCATATTTAAATTTAAGTGATTCATCCCCCTTGGGATTAGAAGACCCAAAGGAAAAAAATCCCAAAAAACCACTTGGGGCAGAAGAGTTATTTCACTTTTTTAAAGATTCTCAGATTTCAAAGAGAGAAACAGGAGAGTGAAAAAGCTATTATACATGGAAAGGAGGAATTAAGTTCAGTACTAAAAGTATTTTGGCCCTGCCAGTTAAAACAACAAGTGGATAACCTGAAAATTCAGTAGGAAAACCAAAATTATTTTTAGATGGCAAAAAAAGGGCAAAGATGATGAACAGAAAGTAGAAATATCTAGATGCATAGAAAACACAAATCAAATCTCCTTGAAGATAATGTCTATTTCTTTGTATAATGTCTTTTTTTTTAATAGCTGCAACATTACAGAGTTATAAATTATTTTTTCCTATTCATGGGGTCTCTGCTCTGTTTAAAAGAATTCACTTGACGTCATGAAGTTCATTGTTGCACAGGTAGTATTTTAGAATTTTATAAATGTGGAATGTGTGGAATGCAATTCTAGTTCCTCTAAGGAGAGTTGAATAACTCTCTTCTGATGAGTTTAATTGGTACAGACTTCAACTTTCTGAGTGTAGACCCTCCATCTAATTCCCTCTCTTTCTGCTGTTATTTTTTTAAAGGGGTCAATACAAAATTGTCCTTATCATAGGAACAAGGACAGATTGGTTTCAGAAACAGATGTGAAAGAGATGGTGTCATAGCAATAGAATGGAGTTCTGCTCTTTCTCTTTGCCATCAAAATGGAAAAAAAAAAAGTTCTCTTTGTAGAAGAGACTTGCCATTCTTGCTTTGCAGACACGTTCTATCCTTCTCAAGGTGAATACTTTCCAAGCCTTTTGTAGAAGATGTACCTGAAGGTTATAGAACATTCCCATTAGAACCTAAAAATTTACCAGTTAGTCATAGGGCTTATTGTCTTGTCTCAGAGGTACAAATGCAGAACTCATTTTAAGAGTTTTAAAGTGTTTCCTGTTGTTTGCATGATTTTGTGAGACTGGAATTTAAAAATGGAATACTCATATATAGCTAAGTTTGCACAGAATGACATGATAGGGTGTCCTGGTTTAGGGCAAATTTGGGAGGAAACTTCCAAAGGGGTTCCTCTAGAACGCAGATTCAATCAGCCCCTCCACCAACTGATTCAGGAAAAGATTTCCTTGGAGAAAAGTAGAAAAAACTGTTTATTTAACAAGCAAAGTATTCACAAGTGTAAAAAATTAATAATATTAAACAATGGAACCTCTCGCTGTTCTGAAGAGATGGCAAATTCAGAAAGTCCCTGTTGTGGGGTGTATCTCGGCTCACTCAGTCTCTTATCAGTCCCTCTGGCGCTGGAAAATGCCACGTCCCAGCCCTTGTGGGTCACAGGTGTGAGCTCCCGGTGTTTGTCTGGGTTTTCAGTCCACAGCAGGGCTGATCAGTTCCAAGAAACTGAAAAGCCACAGTCCGGGGAACTTCTCTACCTCAGCTAGCTAAAAACAAACTAAAAGCAAAGGAGAGCCCTCTCTCGCTGTCTGTGCTGCAGACACCACAGTCCATGAGAAGGAATGCAGAGGAGTGAGTGCAGTTTCTGCAAACAAACTGTGTGATACTTCTCTTCCCCTTCGCTCTCGGAACCAGCCTTAAAGGTGCAGAACATAATATCCAGCATAAACAGAACGGAACAGACAGTACAAGCATCATAAAGTCACAGTAGGAGATATTTATTCTATGTAAAAACAATTATCAGACTTAAGCTCCAATATAGAACAAATTTTCTGAATCAGACCCCACTATTGCTGATTATTTGGACTCATCTCTTGTGTTAGGTAATGTAACATATAGCAGCATTTTAGAGGTCTGATAGCTCACTGTTAGAGTTAATTGAATACAAAAATGCTTTTTGTCAAATCTGGAGTCAAGTGTTTACAATGTGGCAAAACTAAAACCAGTACACCTTTATTGTACTGGCCTTAGGAGATGGGTTTTTTGTAATGTTATAAATATACGGTGTTATAATCAGCATAATTAGCAGGAGAATCAATGCAAATGGAAGCTGTTTATATAGCCATCAAAAGAACATAGCACAACTGTTAAATTAATTAGTATAATTATTTCTAGAGTAGGAGGAGTAATAAACTTGTGCACCTTTTTCTATCCTCCAGTCTCAAATAACAAACAGAAAACAGCTACTTGAGATTTTTACACAATACTATTTTAAAAGGTTCTTTTAATTTTTTATTCAACCGTTTATATAGAAAATGGAAAAAATTAATTGTTGGTATTTTTCAAAACATATTGGTACTATATACTAATAATATACTCTCTATATATTAAAATGTATTCTATATATATTCTATATTTTATTTGTATTTTTAATATATGTCTAAATAATATCTGGAAAACATTTTCATATCTTACAGGTACTACCTACTCGTAAGGGCAATAGGCAGCTACATTAAAAAAAGTCATAGAATGGTTTACCTTGGGAAGGACTTTAAAGTATGTTTAGTTCCAAACCCTTGTGCCTTGGGCAATAACACCTTTCCCTTGACCAGGCTGTTACACAACCTTTTAAAAAATCCCTCTCCAGCTCTCTTGTAGCCCCCTTTAGGTAGTGGCAGGCTTCTTTGAGCTCTCACTGGAGCTATTATATGCTTCAAACATCCTTTGTAGGGGTTTAGGGCAAATCTGGGAGGAAACCTCCT
>VXBB01020882.1:1087137-1114790 GCA_013399915.1 Illadopsis cleaveri
TTTTGAAAACAAACTGCGTGCCTCTCCCTCCCCCCAGCTCCCAGACCCAACACCAAAGGCACACAGGGCCCAACACAAACCCAACAGACGATTGGGGATACAAACATCATGTCACCCCAGGACAACGCCAAAGTGAAAATTACTTCTGAACTCTGATGCTCCTAGGAAATCTATGGTATGAAGTTTTGTGGATCATATTTTTCCAGTTAGAAACTAATGGTGGCCACATTTACTTTTTTGCACCCTAGCAGATGTTTTAAACATGCCTCTCATTATTTTTGTGACACATATTCCCAAATCCTGTTTTCTTGGACAAGTAGATGAGGAATAAGCTACCCCAAAAGCTGCAAATGAGACAGCCATTCACTTCCTCTATAGTCTGATCCAATAGATTTCAATTAACCCAACCCTTGCCCTAAGGTCCTCAGGTATCTGCCCTTGATGCACTCAATCCCTTATGTCTGCTCAAACTCTTTTTTCCTCATTTAAACACTGAAGACCTTTCTTGTCATTGTTGCTGTTATTAATTAGACACCCATCTGTGATTTCTTAAATCTTTTACTAAACTTATTTTATCTGAACCAATGAAGCACAATTCTCCTTCTATTCAATTAGTTGTTTCTAATTGATCTAACTGAAGCAAGTTCCTAACCAGTTAGCTAATTTCTTCAATTAATGAAACCAGCTGTCTCACAGTCATGTTATTGATCATTTTCAGGCCTAAGCATCTGTTATTCCAGGCATTTTAATGGTCATTTCCAATTGCCTTGGATATCATACACAATCATTGCACTGTCTTTTAACTAATTTAATTAATCCAGGCATTTTCACTTCTCTGATTACTCTAACACTCCAGCCTGTTATTCTTTAAAAAGAAGTATCCTTCCATGGTTAGGAAATATAAAAGTACTGATTCTCATTTCTCATGTACTTTTTTCAGTACACATTAATGACCCAATGCCTAGAAAATCCTTTCCTTAGTAGGGAGCTGCTGCACTTCAGTGTTAAACCAATGCTTCACTCTTTCTGCCTTCCAACCTTTACAGCTTTATGTATTAAACTACAATAATTTTTGGATACACACTCTCCTGGTAATAAATTTTGAAAACAACAATTGTCCTTTGATTACTACTAGTGTCCAAAATACTCTGATGAAAAATGTTCTACTAGCTAGAACATCCATGAATCTAGGAGACAAGAATACAGACACCTTCTGCTCATGAAGCTCAATTATTCTGATCACTGGTCCATAAAAGAGGATAGAAAAAATAAGTTTATATTTAATAACTTTCAGCAGTTTGAGACCAAGACTACCTAACTGTAAATCTCCTTTAGTCAGTGTTCGCTTAGCCAAAGAATGAAAAAAAGAAAAAGGAACTGCAAGAGCAGATTAAGTTATTATGTGTGCTTAACCTCACCTGCAAAGTTGAAAGGATAAAACAGAGGAATGGACTGCTGTGTGAATCTGGTATCTTGCACAGAAGTATTTTTCAGGATCAGTATATCAAGACCATTGTGGGCCTGTTTTTTGTTTTTTGTGGGGTTTTTTGTTTGTTTTTTTGGTTTTGTTTTTTTTTTTTTTTTTTTTAATTATAATACAGGATTCATCAAGGATTAAAGTTGCCATTACTTTTTAGAATAATGTAAATCCAAAATCTTCTTTCAGCAGCCACTTGAGTATTGAAAGCAAAGATTAAACTCAGACTCTACATGTTACTTAAGAACACATAGCATTTTAATTACTTGAATAATCCTTGTAAACTGCATAGGACTGCAAAGGTAGTAGAGATAAACACATTTACTGACTACCAATTAAATCAGAACTTGAGACCAGTGTCCCAAGGACATAGTGGAGTACTCAATAACCTTATTTAACCAGCTACTGGTTATCCAGAATTTGTAAAATAGATTGCTAGATTCTGGTAGCCAACTATAAATATCTGGCTTTTTTGATGTTTATCAAATATTTTAGATGAAAGAGGATATAATAGAAGCAAAAATAGACTCATTTTTTCTCTCATTATAAAGTAAGGAACAAAAAATTAATTTTGCTGCATTTGTCATAAAGCTACTAGTGCTAGAGGAATTACACTGCTAATAATGTATTTCTATCAAAGAAACACAGCAGACAGTTTGAAGAATCAAAATAATATATATTTTCTTTAAAAAATATAACCAAAATTCTCTATGTAATAGCAACTGGATAGTACTTAGTGTTGCAGACAGTGTATATGCTAGATGATGCCTTTTTTAACCCTATTTAATCTTCTGACCATTGGGATAATCCAGCAAGGTGCTGAGTACTCTCTGGCACGTGCTGAGTGCTCCAAGTGCTATTACAGTACAAACAGGTGCTTTCTTCCACAATATTTTGCAGATTTGAGGTTTTGCACTTATGGACATCCCAAAGCACATCACTGACATTGTACTCTTCATTATAGCCTTTAAAAGAGTCATTGCAGACATTGCTCTCCTGCAAGACAGTAGAATGATCAATTAATTCAACTTCAGGAACAACATCAAAGTACAATCTATTTATAATAACTTTTCCACAAAACCAAGGACACACTAGAGATGTTTGCTAATGCATTCTTTCTCATAAGATGAAAGGTAAAAGAGGAAAAATAAGTGAAAATAATAATTAAGTTTAGTTTTGGAATTATCACTTTTCCTTTCTTTCATTCTTCCTTTTATGGCTTCCCATTTTCATCAATTTGAATATAAATTTTAACTCTGAAAAAATGCAAGATCTTAAATACTTTTTAAAAAATCCTTCCATTCTCTGAGCATATCCTAAAAGGTATGTGCCTGTGTATGAAAGCCAGCACTGTGATACTGAATCTCAAGGGTTAAACTAATGCTTCGACTGAAATCAAAAATGGAAAGTGATAAGAAAAAAACATTTAGTATTCTTCTTATAAACTGTAGTTTCAAGTGAGAAGTGTCAAGGGTCAAAGGATCTAAGGATTTCCCAGAAAGCCTCTGCATACAAGAAATTGTGAACACTTCAGCAAAATTCTGTTGTTCAATCACTTTTGCAAATGCCTCTTGCTAATGCTCTAATATGTGGCTGATTGCAGTGTGATATCCCCTAAGTATAAGCTAATATTCTCCTTCCCATTCCATTGTAGCAGTTGACCCTATTAAAAAGCTGTTAATGATTAGTTCTATTAGCATTCCTTGATGTTAAAAAGGACTAACATGATCCCTTGAACTGAATATGTCAGTAGCATGCAGATTTCTGTCTTACAGTTCATGAGGTAAGACATTAAAATACAGATGAAGATTAAACCAGACTGATTTCATGCATCAGTTGATATAGAATTATGAAAAAAAATTAAGCGTAAATATGCAATAATACTGAGTATTTATACTTATAATTTCACAGATATGTTCAATAAAGGGAAAAGACAGCTGAATATTTTTCAGGTGTCATATCAGTATAGTTTAAAAATATGTAAATATTTTAGTGTTTAGTGTCACTATTTGCAACACATAGCTATTTCTCTTTCCCACACTAGCCTCTACATTGTGTCCTTCAGTGAATCCAAAGCCTAGTGAAGCAAAAGACTTTTGTCTTACAAATTTTAAATTTCTGGTGTATAGGTCACTCCTGTTGAGTGATGTTATTTTTTACTCTTTAAGTCACTTGTCTGCCATCCCAAATCAGCTGACAGTATTGCCTTGGGTAGAAAGCTCTTTGGTATTCGATGATGTACAACAGTAGACGCAATGGTAGATAGCAAACTTGTTAAAACCTTGTGGTTAACCTTTCTTGTTAACTACAATACTGTAAAACCTTTATGGCCACAGGAATTGCACAGCCTTTGCTGACACTGAAACAGGCAATGGTTATTGCTGAAGGCATCTGACCTAACAAAGCTTCTTTGGGAAAAACAGAACAACTAGCATCCTGAATAAAAGAATGTGTTTTCTTATTGCTCTGTGGAGGATATTTTATCCAATAGTCTCAGCTGCCTGTGAGAATATTATGTATATCCACTTCCTTTTTTCTTGCACCTCTTTTGATATTGTCAAATGCAAATAATTTCGTGCCTCAGTATTTGAAAACATTTTGCATTGGATCCTATTCAGTAAATCTTAACTAGAAATAACAACAAATATCTTAACAACAAATGTTAAATTTGTCCCCAAAACAGGCAAAAAATCAAAACACTAGTGTTCTTTGCAATGAAGTGCTCTCATTACTGTGTAGAAGAATAATATTTTTTGTGTTAGTTACTAGTAGTTGAAGTTTGTGAGTATTAGAAAAAGAACCATATATGCCCAAATTAAACAAAGGCTGTTTTTTCTTCACAAGTGTCTAAAATTTACAATGAAACAACTGAAAAGTAGAAAAGCTAAAAAATGTTGACTTATAACTGCTGTGTAGTTCTCAAAATGAATTGTGCACACCATATAATAAAGCACTAACATACTTACGAAAAATCAAATTTTAATTTATATTATTTAATAAATATCATTATGCTATTTTAAAACTGCTTTGTGTTTCTGGTCACAAATTTTTCCAATGCTTTGTTTGCTGGATAATGTTCAGAGAATGAACTTAAAACTATTAGAAATTGGTTTTGGAATCAAAATTGTGAATATCAAACTAGTAGAATACATTGTATGATACATTATAATGGAAGAGGAACAAGGTACGCTGTTTGTGTAGTCTGTGATACTATATGAGAGTGACGTTTATTTTTTCACAAAACAAAATGTTAAGAAAGAAGAGAACAGAGTCAAATAATTTGTCCTGATTTCAGAGATATTTCCCAGATGGACGTGATAATAAATTTTTAAATAACTAATTAAAAATGTGTAAGTTTGTATTAATTTTTAAAACATCCAAACAACTATTAGTGGTTAGTCTAGTGACTATTCATTTCAGATTATTCACCCAAATACACAGGAAAGCTCTTCATTGCAAGACAGTCACTAGTTTCTTATATCAACAGAGAACAAGAACATTTGTACAGGCTTCTGACTTTTTGTTCTTTTTTGCTTCTCCCTTTTCTTACATTTTATCCTTTTTTTCTAGAAGTCAATAAATCATGTTGTCCTAGAAAACATATGGTTTTTCTTTATACCTCACCTCTTGTCTGCCTGACTGTAACATAAGCCCATTTATATTCTGTTCTGGCAAAACTTTCAGAAATACTGCAAGCAGCTCTCATTCATTTTGTGGAAAAAACTCATGGACACTGGTATGAAAACACCATTGGGAGACTTCCAAACCTGTTTCTTTCTGCCTGTTTTAATCTTTGATTCCTTTTCATCCATCACTAAGATCGCAGAAGATTATGGCAAAGGATTTCAGATAATTTTCAAACAATCAAAGGAAGTTTGAAGAGTGCTTGTTTTCTAAACTGGAAAATGGACACACAAAATATTTTTTTTCTTATTTTATGTCAATTCCAATTAATTATTTTCTGAACAGCCCAATGGGAACTGCATTAATGGATATATCTTAGCTATTCATCTCATGGTATAAGCAATTTCATGTTGTTTTAAGCTTTGAGTTACTAATATAAAGACTAACGTTAAACATGATTTTTCTGAAGAATTTATTCTTCATATAACACATATAGGGTGTTTTGATGAATTCTAGGAAGGGAATTTCCATAAGTTTTTGTCTTTTCAAAATGTTATAACTAGATATTCTTATCCAAATTATCATTACCATGTGCAAATTCTGATGGACATGGGATCTCTGCTATGGGTGTGATTCATGGTTTTTAACCTTGTAAAGTTGTCACTGGATCAAGTAATAGCATACTTTGAATTTCTGGCACTGAATGTATTCCAGGCTGGATTTTTTGTCTAATCTCTTCACTTTTAAATGACTGATCAAAGCTTTGATGAATAAGTCTCAGTACAACATAATGAAAATTATATACTGATGATTTTTTAATTAAGCAGAAAACCTGTAAGCTAAACTACGTGCGTGAGTTGAAAGTTAAAATTCAAGTTAAATATCTTAACCTGTTTCCTTAGGAAATTTAGTAATTTACTCTTTAAGTATTAGGACTGACAAAAGAAGTAAAGGGACCTCAGGGACCTAGTGCTAACCCTGAAATCTTGACAATGCCTACTGCCTTAAAAAATGCCTAACTGTGGAAGTGTGTAAACTGCACAACATTGGTGATATTTTAAATACTCAAGATGCTAAAAGGCTCTCCTTCTGTATTTGCACAGCAGTGACTTCACACTGGCAATAATAGGAATCTCCAGTTTGTACACAACCAAATTGTGCTTTCAGTGTAGAAAGACATCCCATTAAAACAAAAGTTCAAGTAGCCATTTTCTGAAGTTGCTTGACACATGCTTTTTAGATAAACAGGTAAGGTAAGTATGATCACTTGTTTTCTTGAAGTGAGTAGTTAATAGCATCAAAGATATACAAGATATTCACATATTAGTCTCTCATATTCCTGCTATTGTCCAAAGCAGAGAAAAATAGGAAAAAATCCCCCAAACTAAAGCTCAAATAAATCTATTTCCCTTGTTTCAAAATTCACGGCTTCTCATCCACTATTTCTATTTAAAAATTACAATTTTATGTGTCAATTTTATGAAGACCTCCTACACTGACATGCTCTATCAGGTATTGTTCTGACTGTTGACGTACATGTGAAAAAAACACAGCAGCACTTCTCTTCAGTGCTCTGACTTTTCTTTGGTGATATATTTTTCATTTCTTTGGGATTTGTCCCCAAGAATCTTTCTTCTACTTTGAAGTTCCTCTCTCTCTCTTTTATTGAAACAAAAAATACAGAAATACAATTAGCTTTGCAATCTCCACTTTTTTGTTTTATTTGAGATGAATAATATACTGAAGTTTATTAAAATTGAATTGCAGATTAATCTTAAATGTGTTTTGCATTACTGCTTGAAGCTTCTTTGCTCCATTTAAGATTTATTAGTGTTTTGATTTTATTTACCGTTAGAGTAATCTAGGTAATGATGTCTGTCCATATTCTCAGGCTAGGATTATGTTCTACCAGTGAATACATAAAATTTTGAATGCATTAAGAACTTGACCTTAATTTGTTTTGGAATTTCCATTTTCTGGAAATTTCAACGTTTTCTTCACATTAAAGAGTAAACAATTTGTTTATCTTGACAGCATTGATTTCTGAAAATACTATTGAGATTCTGTAATACAACAGAATATTTTCATAGAGATCCTACACTAGTAAGTAGCCTTGCTTTCTTGTTATCTCTTTATACCCATTTGCCCTTGCCATGTTGCTTGTTTGAAGTAAATATATAGAGCAAGAGCTAAAACAGTGAGCTGGGATACATCTCTCTATGTTTTGTGACAGCACAGGATTCAGCATTTCTTGTGTAGCTTGTCTGATCAATTGTGCCTCACTGAGATCTAGACTGCTTATGATGTTTTGCTAATAATATCTGAGTTAGCAATATAATCTCATTTGTCTGCCCTACAGAACTGTTTGTGGTACAGTACAAAGATATCCTCAGTGCTGGCTGGTGTATGGAATAAAAAGGCTAAATCCTAAAGGATTTATTGTAAAGGCAATAGGATGGAAGACAAGAACATTCTAATTTTAACAATTAATATAGGACTAGAATAATTCTGTTAAAAAAAGGGGGGGGGAGGTTTACAGTATCTCTTTTTTTTTATAGCTAAAAAGGATTTCCAAACCTTTCTGAAGCCAATTAAAATATTTTGCACTACACATATCTACATGTAATTTGAGAATGCTAACTTACTGGATAGAAGAGGAAGGTAAATAAAGGAAGATAGGTTGTCTGCCAGTTCATTAGAAACTCTGTAGTGGAAAATCAATATTCACTAAATGAAGCACAGGAAAGGTAAAGGAAAAAATCTGTCTCAAAGCATCTAGCTTAAAAATACTGAGTATGTTTCATTAGTAGCTGAAAACAGTGCTGTATAAGTCAGCTAATATAGTAAATTCTTGTGAAATTTAGTAAAAGCTGATGTTCTTCTGCAAAGTTTTAAAAGCCACTATTAACTTTCATGCTATAATAAAATTTCAGTAATTATGAGGGTACTACAGAAGAATTATCAGTATGTCTTTGGTATATAAATTGGAAGGAAGTAGAAAGCAGCTCATTGAACTAATTAGATTCCACCATAAAAGTTTCATCATTTGATTCCCAGACTTGGGACATGGTTTTATGCATGTCAAAATCTTCTCTGCAGATATACTAATCTGAAAGGCATCAGTGGCAAAAGTCCAGTTCATTCCACTGAATTAATGATTTTATCCTTAAAGCTCACTCTAAAGTTAAGTATCTTTGGGAGATTGTTTTGTTTTGTTTTGTTGTAAGTCAGACCACATTAAATCTGAGTTCAATGTCATAAAGTTATGCCCTAAAGCCAAGCAGAAGATAGCGGTTGAATGAGGGAATTCTTGTCTGAGATTTTTATTGTCTTGATACAGTAGATCAGAATAGAACCACAAAACTATTTTATTGACTTAAAAAACCTGCAAACTGTTTGTGCTGGGTTTTATGAAGTTTTTACAGTACAATCATTTCATAAATTTCTTGAAATGTTTTGGTTTATTGTCATAAATAAAAACCTAGAGTTGTCTTTCAGAAATCAGTTAAGAAATCAGTTTTAAGAAATCAGTTTTCATTCAATTACTTCTAGTAAACTATCACTTGCCATATTAATAGTATTATCTTCTTCAAATAATGCTAGGTAATGTGATTTAAATGGTTACTATTTTAAAAAACCAGCAACAGTTAGCATACAACATAATGCATGCCATAAGCAAATGAATGAAACACTAAACCTGGAAGCCTAAATCTAAGACAAAATTGCATCATTGACTACTGCACATGAATGATCAGGACATACAGTTTTGAATCTGAGGAAGAAGAAATCTATGTATTGAAAAGTCGGTAGCTGCAAGCATTAACATAAATGATAAATTAAATTTAAATTAACTAATGAACCATCCAGAGAGGATTTAAAATCAAGACAGATCAACTTCCAAGGGTTGTCCCATGTATGCGTATATCATCTAAAATATTAGACATTTCAAATTCTGATTCTCATGGGAAGGTAGAACAGTCACTTGGAATAACACTTATGTCACATCTTTAGCCATCCCATTGTCGAGTCAGCTGCTTATCTGTCTTCCTTCCAAAGTAGACAAAGAAATACAGGTACTTCTAGATCTCGAGTCATACTTTCCTAACCTATGTGTCTTTGGTAGGATGGATGATATTTTAAAAGTAACTTCTTGAGGGACTGGAATTACCTACATTGTGGCATTAGGAACAAAAAAATATGTGAATTTAACAGCACAGTCTAGGTGATATGAATCATACCTCAAGAGCAGTCATTTTAAAAGGTGCTTATTTTTACTATTTAAAAGTGATTCTAAAAAAAATTTGGCAATAATTGATAGCATATTCCCAGTATTTCAAAAATAACTTTTGTGTGATTTCAGATTTCCACTGGGAATAGAGATCTATCCTGTATTTAAGCAGAAGCATTTTGTGGTGATTATTATGGTCTCAAAAACAGTTAGTGGATAAACTTGACCAATTTTTGAGTTGTCAAGGATGTCATGGTTTAACTCCAGCTGACAACTAAGAAACACCCAGACATTCACTCCATTCCTCCTGGTAGACCACAGTAGCTATTATGAGGAGAATTAGCTCTATCCCAGCCGAAAACCAGCACAAGAGACAAGACCATTAAGTTTTTTAGAGAAAAAGTCACAATTAATCCACTTTTTGGTCCAATTTTTCAACTAGCATAAACCACTGAGATCTGTCTAGCAAGGCTTTAGATATGGATCATAAATTCTAGGTAGTGGCATTTTCCTGTCATTGCAAGAATAATTAGATTTTTAGAGTAATTAAAGGAAGATGTCCTGTTTCTCCAGGAATATTAGTTCACAGTGCACTTTTTCTCCTTATATATATTTGAGGAACAGGTGACATATTTCAAATGTTTTTGTCTTAATTTTTGTCATCACAGGTTGTCACATAAAATCAGGAAAGAAGAGCAATAGCACAGCAATAACAAAAAGGTACTAGAGTAATTCAATAGCAGCTGGTAGATTATAAAAGTATGTGATTCAGTTTTTTGCCTTTTCTACTGATCTTTGGCAGCCATAAAATCATAAACCATGAAAAAGCAAAATTGCAGATTTTTCTGTGGATCTTGGCATCCAAAGTAACAGAAAAAATGCTAAATGAGATGTTTGGAAGAATATGCTTAGTTTAGAAGACTAAGAAAACATATTTTTTCTTTATTATAATCATTAAAAAGTTTAGAAAGTTAAGAAAAGTGAGAAATTTTAAAAATGGAATCGATAAAAGGAAATTTACACAATTATCCATGAGCTGAACTACTTTTTTTTTTAAAACTGCAAAATACAAAATAAGCCCAGAAAATCTTCATGTTTGCTTAGTTATTTAGTTTGAGGTTTGGTTTTCCAGGGTTTTTTTTAGTTTTCTTTGAGGAGGTGTCTGTAACACATATGGAAAAAATAACTTTAACATGGAAAAAGAAGAGAGACAGTAGAAGATTCCACAACAGGAGGCAATGTTCAATACAGAGCAGGTTTAGAAAGGGTTCATATTTTCTCTTTCTTTACAGTGTCAGCATTGGGGGCTTATCCTTTAAAATAGGTAGCCAAATGAAGATAAACAGTGCTACTTCATTATTTATCCTTAGTATGAGCAATCTTCTTTTGTCAATTCTTTCTTCTTCTTTTTTCCATCCATTTTCATTAGCTACTGGTCAATTGTTATTGGGTTCCTTTGTTCCTGACAGCGTTTCTTATTGCAAGTTTTCTGTTTCCCGCTGATTTTGATTCAGTTCTCACACTGAGAAATAACACTTATACTGGACACATGAGACATGCCAAAAGCCTTCATTTGACACAGCAAACACACTTATGAAAATGTATTTTTGTAGTCCACTATCTTTCTTCACAGTGGTTCTTAAATGATTGCGACAAGAAAATAGGTTACAGAAATTTATTTTATATAGAGCTATATAATATCATTAAAACAAAATATTACTGACACATGAGATGAATTATCCAATAAAACACAAATGCAGAATTTCAATTTCATTTCATCCTAAGCGCTAAACAATTTTCCATTCAATACTCAATTAGTAAATATAAATATACAAATGGCCAAACTAGTACTACATTTTGGCTACTGCATTAAAGAACTTAAAAACTCTGTGATAGGGATCATGAAACAACTTTATGTGCTGAATACTGAGAATCCCATCTAATTTAGTTGTGGAAACTTCCTCTATGGTTGCTGGAGAGCAAAGAAGATTTACAAGGTAGTTTATACTCTAAATTAAATGCACAAAGTAGATGGGGTTATCTGTTCTCTTCATCTTCACTGCTTCTGTAGGGAGTTTTAAGTTGGTGTCTTATAGTACATGTATTCAGCAATATAAAATGCTGTGTGACACATAGTCTAGTCCTAACCTTGTTCAACAGTGGTTTAGCACTTCACACTGTAGCCATCTGCAAGGTAGATGCAATATGATCATGTCTCATTCACAAAACTATCTCAGGAAATATTTTGGGTGAATTTTGCAAGTCTTATTTACAAATAATTACCCTCACACCTAAAAAAATGCCCAACTTCTACTTTTTCAAAATACATGATACGCTTATGATAAAATTAGCTTTAAGCACTTACATAACTGTGGTTGGCATTCACTTATCAATCTGCAATGTCTACATGGGTTCAACATTTGGTCTTTTGAAGCACAGTGAAGGAAACCAGCTAAGATTGCCAGGATAACATAAAGGGTTGTAATAGATGCAATGATCACGTTTCTCTCCAGACACAAGGAAGGATATTTTGTATGCTGATCTCTAAACAGAGAGATTGCACAATAGAAACACTCACATGGTGAGAGAAATTTCAGAATCTCTCTGAAATTACAATTGAAAATATATTTCAACATATCTTCCTGTAGGTTTTCTTGGAATAAAGATGTGTCCTTAACTTTCATAGCCCAATCAATAAATAATTCATTGAAATTAAAAGCTACTAACTTTACTACTCATGTCAATTTCAACTTCGTGTAAAATTTCATAATAAAATGAATCATTGAGCTGAAGATTCTTCATTGCAATATTTTTGAAACTTTCAATCTGTGTGTATATATCATAGTGTGAGTGCAATGCTATGCAATTTCTAGAATTTTTTAGAGGAATTATTTAGGGAAATAATTTAGAAAACATTTAAAACAGGAAACAGTTTTTCTAAATTGTCTACAAGTTTGTTTTTTTTTTTATCTTACCTTTTAGACCAGAGCTTTCTTTGTTTAATTCCCATTTTCTCCTCTCATTTTCTTTTTAAATTAATGACTTCACCAATTTACTGATGGAAAAAAGTTCTCCCAAGTAAAAAATCGAAATCTCAAACTCAAGTTCAAACTGCTCTTTGAACTGTGCATTGGACATCAATTCTTATTGAATAATAGCTTCCCATATACTTTACTTCAAGATGCTAAGTACATTTACTATTGGAGAATTTAAAGAATTAACACGATAGGGATTGTTAAACACTATTAGTAGCCTGTCTCTGCCAAACTCCAGAGTTAAGCAAGTTTTTCTTGATGAAGATCTGCCCTTTCCTTAACCTGGGAAAATACAGGACTGTTTTTCTCTCATGCTTTACATCATTAACCACAAACACAGAAGGATGGTCTTATATCCAAGTGATTCTCATTTTCCAAACTGTGCTTCAGATAAATGGAATTCCATATAAGCTACCTGCCCAATGCCAAAATATTCAACCCAGCATATTCTGTCAAAAGAAAAATCAATATTTTTTTTTATTTTTATATTTTGAAAAGTTCTGTTTATGTTTCCAGGTTTGTCACTAGGTCTTAGTNCAGTTGAAGCGTTTCGGAGCTGACCGGGCTGCCCAGCCAAGTGCGGGCTGACCAGAGGGACACGCAAAGCAACAGTGTTTACTTGTCAATGCTGCCTGATAAGATTGCAGAGACAACACTCAGCACAACTAACCTGAGTGAGCATAAAGATTTTATAACCTGCTTTAGCAGGTTAAGAAAGACACCTGGCTATGCTTATCTTTCAATAGCTGTTTAATAGTTCTCCTCTACCAAAGTAAGCCATAACCACAGCTTTACTGAGGAACTCTGGAGGAAATCTGTCAGGCACAGTGAAGCTCTCATATCTCAGAGAGTTTCAAGACTTTCATGGAGACAGGTGACCAAGTAGGTAGAGACATATTAAAAAGAATTTTGTCATTGAAGAATGAGGTGGCATTGGATCAAGGCAGGAAGAAGCAGCAAGGGAAGATCAATGTTTTTGTTAATTATTAATTTGAAACTACGCCATTTGGTATTTGAAATTTTTGATCTAGTATAGTCTCTCTCTTTTTAAAGGCAGAAATCACTTATTGAAAACCTTCTTCCCCACAAAATAATAATTTACATCAGTCTTGAGCTGTACAAAAGACATCACTAAGACCTTGTCCTAGTAGTTCTGTTTGTGGAGATCTGAAGGGTGGTAAAAAGTGATTTATTTGGCTAATACGGAGTACATTCTGGTTTTAGATAGTTAACAATTACTTGATATAGACCTCCCTTCAAGTTTTGTATAAGATTAAGGGGTTTTGTAGGGGTACTATCAATTACTGACAATATTTTAACTCTATTCAAGCTCTATTCAAAAGTTTAAAATAAATATTGACACTTTTTCAGGGGATTTTTTTCATATCCCTAAGAATGCAGAAAGTGATAGATTTGGCTGCCTGGATCTGCTGATAAAATGCCATAATATGCCAATATTTACCCTCATCTTCCTCAATTAGTTCTAGGCAGTTTCATATTGAATGTGTTCAGTTCAGACAAACCTTTGATGGCTGTTCTGGACACCACATTGGTCAGATGTATAAACAAGTGTTTTAGGTACTTCAATTACTGTTTGCCTGGCAAGTGACAATAAAATGGGTAGCTCCTGGGTGAGGAGGAGGTCACACAGTAAGAGCTTTAAATCAGAGCACTCTAAATATGTTCTGACACAGCCTTTGAAAATTGATGTGATAATAGTGAGCATTGGGATCATATCCACCTTTAATTATTTGTGTACTCCAGTTTAATGTTTTACCTTTATGCTGGTCAAAACCTGAGATACACATGCAGTTTGAAAATAGTGTGACAGACCAATTGGAAAGAAAATGAGCTATATGCTTCTATGACATTAAACAATAGGCATGTGAAAAGGAAAAATTATGTTAAACTAAAGCACCTTTTTCCCAATAAGCAAGTATTACAGATTTTTTTTTTTGGTGGTTGTAAGGGGAAAATACATTTTATGGATGGCAATGTTATTACTATTATTACTACTACAATTATTTCCCTTCACAGTGTAGATTATACATTTTGTTTCATGGTGATAAATTTTGAATTTTATTGTTATTGAGTAAATAATTTCATTGCTCAGGGGAGGTATTAAAATTGGTAGTTTCTTCTAAGCAGTTTCTCTTTCACTTAGGAGATTCAGATACAACTAGTAGAAATAAAAAAAAAAAAGATGCAAATTTTATATTTATTATTCCTTTTATTATTTACAATGATATTGATAGTGATAATTTTGAATAATAGTTTGCTGTGCAATTCCATTTTTTTCTGTAACAGTAATGTGAAGTAAAATCCAAGGTCTTCACTATGAAATTGTAGTCATTTTGTCACGCTGATAGTGCTCAAAATTTCCATTTTCCTGTTTTGCTGTGAGTGCTTATTGAGTGGCTTAATTTAGATAATAAAAAAAATGTATAGACCTTATGTATATTTAAGTAATGTAAGTATTCAAGGGGAATAAGCATATTTATGGACTATACCTGACTCTTGTTGACTCATGAATACTATGAATTTGATACTCAGAAGATGATATTCTCTAGAGAAAGAAATGTATTTCACCTTTAGTCAAGAGGAAAGGGGGTTTGTTTGTTTGTTTGTTTTCCAGTGTTTAACAAGGTTATTGGTGCTTTAATTCGTCTTATATGCTAATGGATAGGTGTAGATGCATATAAAATATGCAAATGATACATAAATAGATCCACGTTATAAAGGTTATAAAGATTAAGTGAGCCATAATAGGCCAGAGAAAACATAGTTTTTCTATAAGTTATTTCTATTTTATACAATCTTTTAAGAAATTTTAGTTGCTAAATATTTCCATATCAAGATAGATTTCAGTAAAATGCTCTTCTGGAAGCCAACTGGAATTTGTCTGTGCTGCAACACATTTTGAAGAAGCCTTGTTTCTTCTGTGATATAGATGTACAAGCAGTTTGGATACAAATGAGTATTTTCTCATCTCTGTGCATAGAAATGAAGTGGATTAGTTTTGGATTTTAGCATTTCTAAACTTTAGGTTAGATGCACATGTTAATGCACTACAATCTGCTATAACCTTGTGTCCCAAATTTAAAGGCCAAGCTTCTTATGTATAGTATTGAAAACAAGGTGTCTACAAGTAAGATTGACAAAAAGCTAACAGCTGTTCACAAAATGAGACTGTCAAAATATGGGAGCATTTTAAGACAGCATCAAGAACACTTGGTATTGTATATTCACATTAAAGTATCCTCTTCAGGGAAAAAATATACAGTTCCAGTTCATCTGTCTCATAAATCCTCTGCTCCACAAAAACTTTTTATTTTACTCTGCAGTCCAGAGTTCAAAGCATTAGGAGAGAGTATCTGTTTTTAAGAATTTGTGCTTGCTGATTTGGGGTTCTGATTTGATGAGACGGTTGAAATCAGGTCTGTTTTAATTGCAAATAAGTATTCTAATCTTTGCTGTACTGGATCATATTTTGTGAGCTTGTCTTGAAGAAATTTTATTGTGTATAAATTATTAAGTATTCACTGGCATAGGAATGGAAAGAGAGGTTTCCAGTATCCCATGGGAGTATCCTAATCATCAAGATATTGGATATTCTAGTGTGAACCCCTTTCAGTATACAATTGAACCTATTTCTCTTTGTATAAATAATTAAACCAGATTTTGAAGCAGAAACTTGTAACCTGACTTTTCTGTATCCCAAAGGAGAACACCAAACAACAAGCTGTACAGTCAGGTTTGCAGTTTCTCCTCTTTCCCAATCCCATTGAATGTTCAATTATTTAATAGGGAGGGAAAGAGTCTCAGCTGGAAAAATTTCTCATCATGCTAATTAATAGTCTAGGTTGTGGTCTAGATGTAAAGTTATTGCTTTGGAACTTCAGCTTTTTTTAAATTCAGCTGTCTTTATAAATTGGACAAAATACGAATTATATGATCCCAAATGACAGAATCTGTTTATTTTGGTTTCCTCTAAATAAAATCTCATATAGCTCAGGATTGAGCTAGTAGGAGAGAGGAAGAAGTGGAAAAGACCTTGGGCTCTCCCACAGGAATGTAAACCCATAGGGATTCTGAAACTATAGAATCTTCAGGGCCCACAAATCAAATTTAAGTAGCAGAAAGGAAGTAAGGAAATGTAAGCAGAAACTTTTTTAAAATACTATTTTTTAAGATCAGGTGTTGCATTCAATACCTCTAAATATATGTATTGAAAGTATGATTCAATAATCTCATATTCTTCATTGATTTGTGTCTATAAATTGTAGATGAGTATATGTGTATCTCTGTAAGAGTGCCTAAAATACAAACAGGATGTTTGTACAGTAAAACATAAATTGTGTACATGAATGTAGACAAAAAAGAAGGCATTGGCAAGTCCGAATAAAGAGAAGGAAGTACTCAAACTCTAGCTTTAAGCAATTGAGACTGATATGTGATTTTCCAAAGCAGGCCAAGTTGGCTGGCAGCTTTATATGTAACAAACTCATATTTAATTTTCTAATGTGCAAAAATTCACCAATCCACTCATTTTGAAATGTAAAATATTAAAGATAAAATTTTTTACATAGGTTAAAAATAGAAATTATAGCTGTAGCTTGCTGAATTACTGTTCCTAACTGGGCTTCGGTCAGAAAAATACCAGTACCACAAATTGCATAAATAAAAGGGAATTTCATATCAAAGTGAGTTAGGGTCTACTGAAGTCAAGATCTTTGTGATAAAGTGACGTTCTTGTCCCCTGTCAAAAGAAGAGAAAACATAAACTACATTCCTTTAGTGAAAGGACAGAAGAATCATGTTTCATATCTGGTGTTCCAATGGAATCCAGCCAGAAAAAAGATTTCGACTTGAGCTGAAAGAAGCAGACAGAGTTTCCAGAGGAGATTGTACAAATGGACTTACTTCAGACAATTCTAACAATTCTGGAAAACAAAGAGAAGTTTGGAAATTAGCTATTGATTATAATTAACAGTAATTAAAATATTTAATATAAAATGTGCATCCCAATAGCAGTTAGTGTTTCCTGAATTACGTTTAGACAGATATAATAGAACCAAAGATTCAGATGATCAATCACTGAGCTTTCCTTAGAAAGGAATGCTGCTCTGACAGTTTGTTTATGTCAACTTGCATTGCATCAGAACTTTGGCTATTTCAGGCACAAGGGCAACAGGTTTGTCCAGATTCCCAATGTGTTCTCTGACTGTTTTGTTGTACAGATCTTGTTAGAAACTTTAACAAGATAAAATGTCAGTGGAAAAATAAAAAATACTTTGAAAGAGACATGTCTCTCTAGCTAAAATAATAAAAATATAAATGCCAAATATTAGGATGGAGGAGGAGGTTCTCCAGACACTGCAGTCTGTGATGAAAAGCATGGTGAGGCAGGCTGTCCCTCTGCAGCCTGCGGAGGTCCATGATGGACCAGATATCCACCTGCAGTCCATGGAAGTCCCCAGCGGAGCAGAGATCCACCTGCAGCCTGTAGGACACCTCACACAGGTGAGAGCAGGTGGATGCACAAAAGAGACTGTGACCCTGTGGGAAGCTCACACTGGAGCAGGCCCCTGCAGAAGCTGTGGATGCCAGGAGAGAGGAGACCACAGTGAGCATATTTTCTGGCAGGACTCATGAGCCTGCAGGAGACCCACAATGGAGCACTTCATGAGGAGCTGGAGCCAGAGAAAGGAGCCTACTCTGGGGAAGTCCATGGAGGATTGTCTCCTGTGAGAGGTGCCCGAGACAGTAACTGCTGAATGACCTCCATGTCCTTATCTTGACCAATGAGTCTTTTGCTAGATTTTTTCTCCCCTGTCCAGCTGTGGAAAGGAGTGATAGAGAGGCTTTGGTCAGCACCTGGCATCCAGTCAGTGTCAACCCACTACATCCAGTAGGAGCATAGGATTTGTGGTCCATAGCACAATAGGATTCACTAAAGAAATCATGGGCCTTTCCATGTTAGTTTATTTAGAGTTTTTTTAATGGAATTTTTGGAGATATAAACCCAAACCAAAAAATTCTATTTTCTTTTTAGAGGTAATCCAAATATTTAATGGTTTAACCCGTAGGACATATCAGTTTATTCCTGCATTGAGATGAAATTTCTCTAGCTCTCTTTGTAGCAATTTTTGACTTTTAATGACCAATCTGGGCTATTAAGACAACTTTTGGAAAACATGAACCATCAAATTCAAAAATCACATTGCCTTGCCACTGCAAAGTCTGCTCTGCTGCTGCTGTAACCAGAGAGCATATAATTTCCAGTAAGTTGCAAGGAAATATGCTTATGTAAAAGAAGCAAACTGTTGTTTTACTTGAAGAACTTATGTTTCAGCCTGTCTGCCTTTCTTTTTGGCCTCACGCAACCAGACCTACTGAAGTCAGTGAATAATAATAATATCCCACTATAAAATATTTTGTTATATTTCTATATTTTAGAAGCTTCCAGAAGTAAATGGTGTAATTTTATGAGAATATATTTGCATCTCAACTGCGCAATTTTCAATTCACGTTATAGGAGTACTTTGGAATTGTGCATGTGAATTCACTGCAAGGGTTGCATAATCTAAAACCAAATGAGCAGTTGGGTGAAAGGTTAGTATCTTGTGAGGACTGAATGTTCAGTTAAGTACTGATGTACTGTAGAGTTGCTTTTTTACCAGTGGGAGATTCTGTCATTCAACTTGTATTTCTAATGGGACACATAACTTTACAGCAAAAATATTACTTCATTCTCAAAATACAGTGGAAATGCTTATTCAAGCAGGCTGTATAGGTACTGTAAAGCAAAGACTAACAATCCTTTAGGCTGAAGAAGCTGTATCTAAAAGGAGCTTGAAAACAATTCAGCATAAATCGATTTTGAAACATTTTGAGGTAAATTCGAAAGAAAAGTGCAACATGGACAGAGATACTAACACATAGTTAGTTCCAGGGGGCTGACTAATGGTTGAAATGCTGAAGGTAGCCAAGAAATTAATTATTAAATACATGAGGAAAGACATCATCACAGACCAGTACAGAGTAAAAATGAACAGCCTGGCCTAGCTCTAGACTACTTAGTTTGGGTGTTGACTAATACTGCGGTAGTATTTCCATGGGGATCAATGAGAAATTGGGTAAAATAACTTTAGAAAAACTCCATGAAGAACAGATACTCTTCAACGCTCAAACTACTTTTTTTAGAAGTACCTAGGGTTCTTCTGAACAACCTCAGTCTTGAAAAAACTAATTTAAAAACAAACCCAATCTTCTGATTTGCTTATTCTGTTCATTTATGGTGTTTTTTTTCTTTACTAAAATATGTTTCAGCTGTTTGAGATCACGCTATGTTGTTAATTTTCTACTCATTTTTCCGTATTTACTTTGAGACTGGGTATTATCTTTATGTCTTCCTCACTTAGCTGGTGCTACAAACTGCTACACAGATTTTGCGGCAGGCTATTACACAGTGAAAACATCATATCTTATCTCTTAAGAGGCAGATTGAAGTATTTAAAAGCCAAAGTCTAAGCAGACATAGAAAATAGTCACTATTAGAAGAGATTCTTTGATCATGGTACCCCCTAGATTATGTCTGTACACATGCTTGTGTTTGTACATTGTATAATGTAAGCCTAGAAACTTTTAGAACAGCAAGAATCAGCAGTTGCCAGAAAAAAGATTTTTATCTCTGTTTGGGCTCCTCTTTGGATATGGACGTTGCCTTCAGCTATCCATACTTGTCACACTTGCTTTATAAGTTTCTGATGTTCTCTGCAAATCCATCACAGTGTATATATTCAAAATATGCAAAAGGCCCACCATGAATGCTGTCTACCTAAGTCATACTTCTAGCTGAGGGCAGGCTATGGCTGAACTATCCTGGCTTCCTGCTCATTTTTTTGAGAGCTAATTTGGAAAGAATATTACTGTAAAATTTCTAAAGATTTGGAAGTCTTGTCTACTGATGAGATCGATAGGTTTTTAGTCTGTTTCTGTAACTGCTGTCATCTTCCATGGAACTTAGGCTAAGTCTGTGTTTTGAATGTGAATACATCAACAATACTAACAGGAAGTGAGCTTATAAAAATCCTAACACACTCTCGTTAAAATGCAGATATGCATATCATGTCACCTAGCTTTAGACACATTTCAGCTGTCCAAATTGATTCAGATGTCCAAATTTATTGTCAATGGCAAAAATCCTGACAAACTATTATCAAAAAAAATGTACCTCAGGAATATGCAAACTATGTCTCTATGTGGCCAACTCAAGATAGTCTTTAAAGGAGGAGTTACATCACAAGCTTATGTTTACATTTGCAGTGGTCCTGCAGGCTGGTAGGCAACTCGAGTCCTTGTCTGTGGGAAGTAATTAACCACAAAACTTGATATTATCTGCAGAAATGAAAAAAGAAATTAAGTCCCAAAGTCAGCACATGTATGAATTAATACTAGATCTCTCCTGCATTTTGATGGACGGAACAGATAGTGAATATCTCATGGGCTGAGGAATTGAGGTTTTTGAGTCAGGAAAATGGACCCTTTTACATCCTGAAATGTATATTTTCTTTCTTTAATGTTGAAACAATTATTTTTTTCCATTACACGATAAATTTAAGAGTAAAGAGGCTTCCAACATTTTATTGATGGTTGGTTAAATGGCGTATTTAGGTAAATAAGATCATTATATCTCTGTATCTTTGTGGTCTCTTATCTCTCTTTCTTAGCATCATAGAATCAAAGAACCCTAAAGTTCATTTAGTTTCAACCCGTCTGCCATGGACAGGGACACCTTCCACTAGACCAGGTTGCTCAGAGCACCATCAAACCTCATATTAAACAATTTCAAAGATGGAGTAGCTTCTCTGGGTAAGCTGTTCCAGTGTATCACCATTGTTATTGTAAAAAATGTCTTCCTTATATTTAATCTACCTCCTTCAGAACAAATCCATTGTACTTTGTTCTATCACTATAGGTCCTTGTAAAAAGTCTTTCTCATCCTTTTTTATAATTCCCTTTATATATTGAAAGCTCATAAAATTCTCTCTATGCAGCTTTTTCTTCTCCAAGATGAACAATGCCACCTCTCTCAACCTTTCTTCACAGGAGAGGTTCTCCAGCCCGCTGATAATTTTCTGGCTCTCCTCTGAACCCATTCCAACAGGTATACTTTTTTCTTTTGACTGGGGACCTCAGCTGGAAGCAGTATTCCAGCTGGGGTTTTATAAGAGTGGGGTAGAGGGGTAGAAGAGCATATAGAGGGAGGGACTAAAGTCCTCTTGTCTGATTATACCGGTTTTTATAGGGAAACAGGATACTTTTGGCAGAGGTCTCAGCTTACTGTGGCTTGTAGGTGCTACTGAAATAAATAAATAGCAACTGAGTAAACAACATTTTTATGTTTTGTTGAAGATATTTCATCAACCCAGCTAGTGACACATGAAGCAGTGCAACAGTTTCAAGGTATATTTATGCAAGAAATTAGTGATCTCATTAACATAATCACTGTAGCCACCTTTTTCTGCAGCAGCTGTGTCATCAGAATCTCTTTAGTTATATAGATTGTAGCAGCAATAATAGGTAGCTGCTGACAAAAAGGAAAGGACTCATAAAGAATGATGAACCTCTGAGGTTATGCGAAAGTGGTTAGATGCTTAACAGGAAATATGGATGCCAAATGGGAAGTGAAGTTATATTTCTGCCTCTTATCTGATAAAACATCACAGGCAAATGTTTGATTTATAGCTTGAACTTCTCTGAACTTTTAAAAAAATTTTCCCTTGACTTTGATATTTTTTACCTCTGCTAGCATTAATGTAGTTGTTATCATCTATATAAACAAATATGTATGTCCAAAGACTGTAATAAAGTATATTTGTAAAATATACTTTATATATAAATAAATATATAGATACTTTATATAAATAAATATAAATATAAATATATTATTATATATTTATACATAATACATTATACATTATATAAACATATATATAATATCAATAAATATATAAATACTTGATAGAGATATTCTATATATAAATAAAGTATATTTGTAAAAATACTTCAAAACATGTCAATAAAAATAAATAAATTTTATATGGAAATTCTGACCTTAAACTACTGTCATTTCCTGGCATTCAAGTTTCTTTTTTTAAACTGAAAATGTTTCATCCTTCTCCTCTTGAGCTTTTAATTCTGGCTGTTGTCAGAAGACATATTCAGGACAGGTACAGGGACATGACTTCTGCATTAAGGAAGACTGCTTTTGAAGCACAGCCACCTTTTTACAAGGTCCAGCTACTCCTCGTTATGTGAGGACATTGTTTAGGTTGTATTACTGAGTCCTTTCCTATGAGCATGAGGCAGAAGAAAACTCTCTACTGGCTGCTTCCCAGGATAATATTTTACTCTGCCAAAGAGTTGACACAGACCTTATGTGGTGGGATGAAGTGGAATCACGACTATCATCTGAATTAATAGGAATTTTACCATTTTCCTGACTAGAGATAACATTTCATCAAGAGATTTTGGGGAAATTTTTTTCCCTGATACCTTGTTATTTTAAGCAACAATCTGTCTTTTTTCTGCACTTCTTCCTGTGAGGAACACATTTTATTACACTCAGTAAGTAGAACAATAATCACAAATAATGTTAATGGCTACTTTAACATCAGCAGGCTGGCTGAGCCACTGTTGTGAAAAGGACCTGGCTGTGCTTGTGGGCAGCAGGATGAGCAGGAGCCAGTAGTGCCTTGGCAAAGGGGTCCAACAGCTCCTGAGCTAGCAGGACTTGTCAATAGGTCAAATTAAGAAATGTGGTTCTGCCTTACTTGGAACTGATCAGGGGATTTTTTCTGAAGAAGTAAAAACAATGTAGAGGGTCAGTAAATAGAAGGCCTCTGACACCTGTTAGTAGGTAGCCAAAGAGATAAAGGGTGAAAGAATGAGAGACAGGGGACACGAACTGAAACAGAGAAGTTCTGAGAGCCTAGCTAGGAAAAAACAAACCAAACCAAGAAAACTGAAACAAAACAAAATCACTATCAGATTTAATAAGCTTTTGTATATGTTGCCCAGAAAATCTGAGTTCTTTGAGTAACTCAAGGCTCTTCTGAAAATAAGTTCTAAATCTCTTGTCTGAATCTAAAGTTGACTCTGTTTTGAGAAGGAAGGTGGATTGGGTGACTTGTCAAGGCTCCTTCCAGTATGAATGATTCAGTGATTCTACAGTTTTTATGACCATTCAGTAAGACTAATTTGACTCAGTAGCATGAAATGTCACGTTGTACTGGTACTCTGAATGATTATCAAAATATAAGCTGAAGGAAATCAATGAAAGTTGTACGCATTTATCTTCAGGAATAGCTGAGTCTAATAAAGCAGCATTTATCAATAAGCTCCAGGCAACATGGCATTTTTTAATATAAATGTTTTATCTATTCTGTCACCTTTGTCTGGAATGTTTCAATTGAACTAGAACTGAGAATTTGATTTTCATTTCCTCTTCTCAAAAAGATTACCTATGGCTTCCTTCAAGTTTCTTATAGTCTATTTAGATGTAAGGCAACTCATTCTTGACGTTATAGAAACTAAATTAAATTTTAGCTGTCAGTAGCCTTTGAAGTGTCAGTTTTACTAATATTTCCATGTGTTTGCAGAATAAGTTTTTTGATTAATTTTTAAATTCAGAGTAAACCTATATCAATGCCAAATGCTACTGTGGTTTTGTACTTCTATACGCTTATGGTGTTCAGATAAATACTTAGCATATGCATATTGCAAGACTGAAATCCACCCTTTTGTTCTTTAATGGACTCTTCATAAAGCAGAGTGAGACACACAAGTTTGCAAGCAAAGGACTGAGCTAATATCTAGACTCAGCACCTGAGGCCATGCTATGGGTTGTCACCTAGCACACCTGAACAGGGAGATAAATTGACATTGCTTGAAGTTTTTTCCCTAAGCCACATTGAGTCACATTACCTCACTTTTATGTCCCAGACTTCATCTACTTTGCTCTGAATTTGGGTCTCTGGATGTCCACTGGACAAGGGCCCTCACTTGCCATATTTGCATCTGTTGATGGACCAGTTACCAACATCTGGCACTGCCTGTTGTGCCCATATCCCACGGGACTGTGCTCCTTATGAGGACACAGGACAAGCTGGATCTGACCCGTCCTTCTGCTGCTGCTGGTTCTTACTCAAGTAAAAAGTAAGTTTATATCCTGAGTAGTGTCTAAAAGAGCCCACAAGGCCAGTTCTCAACAGTTATCACAGTTCAGATGACTCACGGCTAAACAAATAAAAATAGAACATATTTCTGGTATCAGGAGGTTGCTCCATTTTTTTTATCAGAGACTGTGTCCAATATTTCTGACACTGAGTCATAAGTGAATGTCTAGGAAAAAGTGCAGGACAAGGCAAGCAGACAGTTACAATTTTTCTGAAACAACCTTTTAAAATTTGTGTCTGAAGTGCTTGAGACAAAGGTTTCTCTGAAACTCCTCAATGAATTTGTACAATCAGTTTTTGAACCCATGTAAACTTTTCCTGTTTACCATGCATGTCTTGTTATAATGAACTTTAGATTTCACCTTTTGTTTCCAACCTGCCATGGAAAATGTGGTTTGGTTCTTGCCTACTTTTTGAGAGAACCTTGGAATAAGTAATTTCTCTCCTTCTCTGTGCAAATCAGATTTTGATACATCCTGTTTTTGACAAACAAGGCCAAAGAGTCTATGTGACTTCTATTTGCATGGAACTCACACCATAACTGAAGTTATCCCATTTCCTTCCAGTTAAACATACCTTCTTTTAACCTTCCAGTCATCCCATTTCCTTCCAGTTAAACCTTCCTGTTATACCTTTCTAATAATATTCTTTACTTTCAGAGATTAATTGATAAATAAATATTTTTATCTGTTATTAATTTATGTACTGGCATAATGATGTTTCATATTTTATTCTCTATCTTGTGGTATTAACTGCACAATATTTGGGTTTTTTGCTTACATTTTTGGTTTTTTAATCAATACTGAACAGTCTTCAAAGAATTATTATAACTTTTCTCTTTTGGTTTTCCTAAAGAGCCAATATCTAGTTCTGAGTACTCTTTCCTCATACACTTTATTTGGTAATTTATTGGCAGTGAATGTCATCTGCATTAGAGTGATAATTATTAAGAAATCTTTCTACAGCTTCCCATGGCCACCATCAAACGTTAAAAACTTGTTATTCCCACCATTTGCTAGTCCATTTATGACTTTTGTAAATAAATATACTATTCTGCTCTATGAAATGCTTCTTGAGCCACATTTTATATAAAGACTATTCAAATTTTCCTTAAGATCATCTTTTATGGGTGAAGGAAAATTAACAGTGAGAACTAGTTCAAAGCTAAATGGAAAATAAATGCAGTAGGTCTATAACAGACTGTTTTAATTTGTGTTTTATGCACTAAAGTAAGAGAAGTAGGAGATTAAAATATTTAAAATTATGATAAATGGGCTCATTCACAGAAACACATATTTAAATATCTCCTACCATATGAAGTACTAACAATTATTGAGATACTTCTCAAATACAGTATCCAAAGTGACTTTGTTAGTAAAAAACTTATCATCACATTCTGAATTTGAACAATTCCCACATACTCTAATAACTAGCAAGGGGATTTGTATTTCCACAAGGGGACATTCAGTATCCTAGTTAAATAGAAGATACTGTTAAAAAATACCTTGAGAACATCTTAATCCTCAAGTGGTCTAATTAGTGTTGTAATTACATGATTAAAGAAAAAGAAAACAACTTAGTGAAAATAATCATGATAAATACATATCCCATTTAAGAAGTTTTACATTGTTTTATTTCCAAAGTAAATAGAAGATAACATGAAAGCATGTAAGTGTAGGAAGATGTGTGGAGAAATTAATTGTCATTTGCAAATGTGGAAAGACAATCCTGTTGTGATACCAGAAGGAAGTGAAGATCCAGTTGGTTTGTACTTAGAGCTAAAAACAGCTTCAGAGAATTACAGAATCATAGAATTATAGAAAGGCTCGGTTTGAAAGGGACCTTAAGGATCATTTAGTTCCAATTCCCCTGCCATGGACAGGGATGCCACCCACTAAATCCAGTTGCTCAGGGCCCCATCCAACCTGTCCTTGAACATTTCCATGGGTGAGCCTTCCACAAGTTCTCTGGGCAATCTGTTTCTGTGCCTCACTACCCATCTGTCCTAACATATAATCCAAGCCTCTTTTAGTTTAAGAACATTGCCCCTTGTGCTGCCACAATCTGCCCATGTAAAAATCACTCCTCTTTTTTCTTAAGAGCCCACTTTAAGTACTGGAAGACCACAATGAAGTCTCTCAGTGCTTTCTCTTCTCCAGGCTGAGGAAGCCCAACTCTCTCTTAATCATAGAACTGCTCCTGTGTTTTCATTGTTTGCGAGATACATCTTCAGTTATCTCTTTCTAGTAATATTTAGCCATCTTCCTCTAGACTTTTTTTTTCTTGAACAAGCAAAACAGACTAGTTGATAACATATATTTCTTACTTTTCTATCTTTGCAGTTGTGTGGGCTAAAAACAGTTTAACAAGAACGTCAACAACAACTTCATCGATGAATAGCATCCAAGGTTTTTATAAGTTCAGAATAATGTCACTTCTTTCTGGAGTTAACATATAATGCAGTACTGATACATCATTATGATTCCTGCAGTTCTTTGCAATTTGCAACTGCTAGAGCAACCCACAGAGGGACTGAAGACAGAGCACGATTTTCTATGTTTCTGAGACTATCTTAGGAAAAGGACTGCTCTGAAAGCTTATTTCTCTTAAAAGGTGTTTCATTGAAATTGAACAGCTTGCTGTTACTCCACCATCAGCTTGAATTCCTCTCCATATTAGGCAGTTACCTACAACAATGTATGCATTTGTTTACAGTAATATTGCTGTTTATCCTGAGTCACTACCTGGAATGTCTTTGTGACGCCAAGTTTGCTAATACAGACATCTATTCTCCATTTATTTTCACTCTGTCAATGAATGTCTCAGGTGAAACCTAAAGAACTAACTTTTTATTAAGAGATCTTTTAATTTTTTTGTAGGTTATTAATTTTTTTACTTCTTTCTGTCTCAGTTTGTAAATTCCTATTTCCAAATGTTTTCTCAGACTTCTTAGGTGCATTTAGCTGACAATGTATAAACACAAAAAACTGTTTGACTTTATCTTTTCAAATGACAATTAGGAAAGGAAAGCAGGATTTTTCTTTTTT
>VXBB01020882.1:1130803-1146521 GCA_013399915.1 Illadopsis cleaveri
GGTAGCAGATGATTATTTTTTGGACTGTGAAACACCCCAAAGAAGTCACCAGTCTTTGAACCAGACTTGATCAAGATGGGAAATGAGCAAAACCCATACTTTAGTAAATGGATAATTTGATGTTCCTAACTCCTTTTTTTTTCTTTGATTATTTTGAGAGGATTGGAACTCCAGAAAACACAGCCTGAGTGGTACTAGAGTTTCTGAGGAATTTGATAATCAAACCATATATACTACTTCAGAGACTATTTTGGTTGCCAAGTTAGCTTTAAAACTCCAGCCTAAGTAAGAAGTGATTTTCTCAGTTGAGGAATATTGCTCATTAGAAATATACTGCTTACATGCCAGACCTGCTTCTGGACTATCCCCTGTGAAGTGTGATCACTTCCAGCAGAGGCATGTCCACCACCCTTCTAAGTCTCTGCATGATTTGTCCCACACCAAATGTTTTCCACAAATCATGTTCTCAAATCCATGTGTCTGAGCTAACATATTTTTAAATTTATTTATATTTAGATTGCATTATTTCACTCACTTATCATTTCACCAATCCGCTGTATATTTATTTTTATTATCGAGTCTGTTATTGAGGGATCATGCAAGAGAATACCTACATTAGAGCTAATTGAAAATTATTGTTACTTTGCATGTTTTCATTTTTTATAAGATTATTTATACAAATGGACATGTTCAAATTCACCCAAAACCTTTTTAGATCTTAGCAATACGAATATGTAGAGTACTGTAATATGATCTGTGAAAAATATGCTGTGTCATTCTGAGGATCCTCAGCTGTTTTCTATTCAGAGAAACATACCTTGACCTTTAACAGGAGCCAAACTAAAACTGATAAAACCCCAGGAGTACATATTGTTTAGCAACACAAATATTGTAGCCTGCCTATCCCATTAATTCAATTACAATGTCCGAAAGAAAAGCTTTGCAACTTCCCTGTGTTTCAGTCTTTTCACTTTAAGTTGTCCTGACTTTAGCATAATAACAACAGTAAGAGAAATCTAATGACATGTACGTAACTATGGCTACTCTCATTAGACTCTCACAATAAAATAAAATTCAATACAGCCTGTCTACTAATTGGAAAGAAATTGGAAAACAGAATAACTGTGCCCTGTAGATAATAGGACAAGGCATAATGGGTATAAATTGAAAGAGGGGAAATTCAGGCTGGATATTTGGAAGAAATTTTACACTGTGAGGGTGATAAGACACTGGAACTTGTTGTTCAGGGAGGTTGTGAATGCCTCAACCCTGGAAGCGTTCAAGGACAGTTTGGACAAGGACTTGAGCAACCTGGTCAAGTGAGAGGTGTCCCTTCCCTTTACAGGAAATAGAAGTAGATGACTTTTATAAAGTTCCTTCCAAACCTTAACATTTAACCAGTATATGATTTAATGATACAACTTTTGGCTTAGACACCCAAAGATGCAGTCAAGGCTAAATGATATCTATAGGGAGCTGCCATTTACACGGCTGAAACTAGTTAAAACTGCATGAGCTGCCATCCATCGACTCCCAGGTTTTCTGCCTTTGCTGTTAAAATCGGTCCAGGTTTGCAGTTATTTTAGTATGTCTGGGGAAAAAAAAAGAAAAGGCTATTATTATACAATTTCTATGTGTCCCTGTATCACTGGAGAGTTGGAAATTTGAAGATGACAATTTTCTTTTTCTTCTCACATTTTTCATCTTGCTTCCATTCATCTCTATGAGGATACATATGTTCAATCTAATTTTGCTACATGTTATTTTGCTTTTGAACCAATGGTTTATTTTCCCCTTCAAGATGATCAATTTTTTCAAGCACGCTTGTCCCTGAAAAATAATTTGTTCCATGTCAGTTCTGCCTGTGTCCTCCGCTCTTTTTTCTACCCTATTGTGCTTCCTTGTTTCTATTTCTCCTCAAATTTTTTTTCCTTTTACATCACTCAGCAGCTTGATAGCCCTGGATAATTAATGCTATCAGTACACTATTATTATTCACTATTACTCTCCCATAGGGCACCAGCAACACAGCAAACGTGTTATCCCACCTTTTATTTTTCTGCTCCTTGTAACATCAGAAGGAATGGCTTCATAATATCTCTGTCCAGCTACCGTTAATCATAATTTGCAGGTTTTGTCTGTTTGAGGGGAAATTCTGTCAGTTTTTCATAAGACAAAAAGCTTTCTTTTCCTGAATCTTAGGACTCTTAGGACCTAGTTCTGACAGAAATTTTCATGCTTTTAGATGATAAATTCCCGTTGTATCTAGTGGGACTTGAGACCACAGTCCTTGATGCTCATGCATTCATCTCTTTATAACAACTGTTCATATTCACACTGCACAGTCAAAAGCAGTCACCCAGTGACTGAAATCCATCAAGTCCAGTCATACAAAGAACACAAAAGTGCATCAGCAGGCATGTCTAACATTGATATGCATGTACGTATATGAGTACAATAGGAGACAACATAAACAGTTTAGAGGTAATTAACCAGTGATGCTAAAATACTGGCAAGATCAAAACCTATTAATTCTAATGAGATTTCTGATTCCTTATCTACAAAATTTCAAAGACCTGATTGTCTATAAGGACACTAATAAAGTGGACGATGTATGTGATGCCACATTGTAAAGAGACAGTGCAATGTGATTTCACAAATCAAATTTGTCTATTAAAATGTAAAAAGAATGAATTTCATGTTTCAGAGGATTTCAGCTGCAAGTGACTATGATTCCAATTTTGATAAAGATACACATTTACAGTCAGCAGCGTTCAGAGATCTCATATTGCTGTCATGTTATAATTTTTTTCCCTTCCATTTTCATTATTTAGCAGCAGAGAAGGCTTGAAGACAGTGATACAATATGAGGAAAAGGGAAGAGTTGTTGGCTATTTAAAGACTAGCAACAAGAATTTAAATACTCTATAGCAACTCTGATGGAATGGTAGAGGAAAAAAATAAACATTGCAGAAGTAAAAAGGTTGTAAGGAAACACCAAAAGCAAGCACAGGTCTAGAAAGGTATTGACTGTTACCTCAGTTAAACAGTAAGTTGTTTTCTTTTTAAGGAAAAAGTATGGATTCCTTTTCCAGAATCATAGAGTATTTTATGTTACAGAGATGTCTAGAGATCTCCTAGTCTGACCCTCCCCTCACAGAAGCTCCAATTAGATAGGTTGCTCAGGCACATGTACAGACCAGTTTTTAATTCAGTGATTGGAGATGCCACAACTTTGGACAACCTGTCCCAGTATTTGATTATCCTTATTGAGAAAAAATTTTCCTTTTGTATTCAGTCAGAATTTCTTTGCTCCAATTTTTATAGAGCTCCTCTCTCCCTGTTCCTGTGCACCCTGGAACAGAGTCTGGCTCTGTCTTCTCTTCACCCCTCAGTGTTCTCTTGTTTTCTTGAGGTTGAATAAACTCAGTTCTCTCATCCTTTCCTTCCAAGTAATGAACCTTCAGTCATCTTGTTGGCTTTCCATTGGACTTGTTCCAATATGACAATGCATTTCTTGTGTGGGAGAGACCACAACTGGACACAATACTCCAGATGGGGTCTCACAAATGTTGAACATATGGAAAAATTCACCTCCCTGGAGCTACTGGCAACAGCTTGGCTTCTTTGCTAGAAGAGTTCAACTCATTCAACATGTACATCAGCTCATTTTCCTTGGCATTGCTTTCTGTCTAGTTTCTACTGTTCATGTGGTAATTTCATCACAGATACACTTGCCTCTTTAGAACTTCATGACTCTTCTGTCAACCAATTTCTCCAGCCTAGTGAAGCCATTCTGAACCTACAGCATAGTGACCACTCCACTCAGTCAAGTTTGCTGTCTCAGTGAGAGAGCACTCCATCTCATCACCCAAGTCATTAATGAAGACACTTTATCACAAAGGTTAAAATATAAAAAAAAGTGGTTTTTTCACAGATAAAGAAAAATGGAAAAAGAGAAGGGCCTTAATAAGAAACAGAAATTTCTCTGTGTAGCAATTAATTCTGAAGCAGGATCTTTACTTGTCCATTTGTTTATATTGAGAAGTTCAGTGTTCAGTCAGCACTGTTCTGATGTGTTATGAAAGATAAGAAAGAATCAGTATTATTATTGTGTATAGCTGCTTTAATTTACGTTAATTTCTTTGTGTTGGGCCTTAACAAAATGTATCAAAACTTCAGAGACAAAAACTGATGAAGTTCCAGGTGACTTTCATCCTTACAAATATGACCTGTGAAATACTAGTACTGTTTAGAGTGTGACAGTAACATCATGCATCATCTTAATCTCCTTATATCACCTCTTAAAGAACTGAGGAAAGGAAATGATTTTGTGACAGATCATCAACTACTCTTTTTATCCAATATTGCCAGGATTTTTTTCTTCCTGCTTTCCAGCTGGTTGTGTATGAAGATCTGAAAGATACAGAAATGTCATTTATGTTAGATGCCGTTAAATTCCACATTTTTTCTCTCCGTATGAAAGCTACTACTTCTGTCTAGTTAAATCAAGCAACTTGGTTTCTATGTGAGCCAACAATTTCAACAAAAAAAAAGGAAAGAAAAAATGTCCTAGAGCTAAAAATGAGCTTACATGTTTTACATTTGAAATAAAATTAAATACTTAATAAAAAAAATGAAGAATTACTATATCAGCATTTCTTCCCTTTGCACCATTTTCTCACTAATAGGTAGGTGCGCTGACCAATAACTGTAGTTAGAAATTCAGAGGATTACAGGGCACTGAATCTTCCCAATGCATTTTAGGAAAGCACTAGGTTCCAGTGCTCACTGGGACATATGATTAGAGAGTCCTATTTCCTAACATGTCCATATTTTGCTGAGTCATGCAAAGTGATAGTTTTTTGGTTTTTTTTCTAGCGATGTAAAAAAAATAATAATAATAAAAAAATCTTACAGTCTGTGCTGTTTTTTTACAGTGTAGAGCATTTAACCAAGTAATTTATTGTAATACATCCTTGAGTTCAGAGTGTTCTAAAAAATTATAAAAATAGTAAATTTAAAAAAATTAACAACTTCAGCTTCATTCATTTACCTGTGTGTGTATGTATAAATATATGCATTGGGGGTGAAAGAATGAAAAAGCAAGAAAGTATAAATAATTATTGTTGTTATTTTAATTTAAGTATGTTTGACCTGATCTTATTTTGCTGCATGGGAAAAATCCTAAATACACCACTTAAGCAAATACTCCCAGTTCAGCAAAAGAACAGCAATTATTAGAGTGTATTTTTTTAGTCCTTGTGTTTCAGAAGCTCTAATTCAGTCCACTAGTCTTCTATAAATCATACTTCTTGAAGGACTAAAACTTCAAGATGTAATATAGCTGATTTACCAGCAAAAATGTATGACTAGGATAGTAAAAGCAATGTCACACAGCTTTACTTCTGTTATGGGAAACATAACCAATGTAGAGAATCTACTTTGCACCTGAAATTTCTGAGTTCTCTTGATTTGTTATAGGTAAACTGTAGGCGCAACTTTATTTTTTGTCTCTCTATAGATGGCAATAAAAGTTGAGAGAAACAGAAAAAACCATTTTTTTCTCAGAAAATACTTTTTTCCCCCTAAGAAAATACACTGAAAAATTATCTGATTTTAGTAATACAAATTAAAACCATGTTTGTTAGCCCTACACTGTGAAGAATATCCAGATGGTGGTGACATGACCTCTAAGATTACCCATGTTCTGGTTCTGAATATAAGCACGAATGCCACTTATCTGTATCCTCTGTATCGTAATACCAAGATCTCCCAGTGGACACTCTTACACAGAGATTTCAGGACTGAAAATAATAGAGTAAATAAATGCACTAATCCATGCGACACATCATGTTGTCTTTTCTGTAGCAATCAATGACTTTTGTGAATGTTCTTCAGGTGCAAGTGTTCATGGAAATTTATATTCCCTCACTTTCTCTGACAGCTTGCCAGCATTAAAAATGTCTATTTATAAGGTATCACTGGCTGTCTTTTTCCACATCTTGTAAGCTGCTTTTGTGGCTAAGCTGGTGTGACACTGAGTAACTCAGACTCCAACCAAATGAAAAGAAGCTGAGTCATTAACTAAAAGCAAACAAACAAATAAATAAATAAAATGGAAGCTCTGAAAAATAAACAGGATAAAAGAAAGAAATTAGACTAAAATGAAACAGAACCCCAAACCAAAACCAAGAGCAAAATGATTTACTGTAAATACATATATATCAGTTTCATATTCCCTTATTGCAGATATAAGTGACTTTTTAAATACTAATAAAGACAGAAAGACAAAGAGAGACTTGTAAGTCAGAAGCAATTTTTTTAGTAAAAACTCTTAATATTAGTGACATTTAGGAGATAATTAACAAAATGCCGATTAGAATAATGTGTAGCCTTTCACAAACTTATTATTAAAACATTTCCTTTAGTATGGTGTTTCTATAAAAAATTCCAGGAGATAGATTCTTTGAAAAAGTAAAAAAATGATACAGTGATAATATTTTAACAGCGTATTAATAGGCTGTTTAAAGTTTTTATACTAATAAATTACCTTTCTACTGCAGTTCCAAGGAAAGAGATTTCAAGCCAGTGTTAAATGAATACCTGCAGGTGATAGCTCACATTGCATCAAGAAAGAGAAAATGCCTCTCAGGAAGTGTGATAAGTGCCTATATAATTCAATACTTGTCTTTTTTGCTTGTTCATGCACAAATCTTTGATAATCTTGAGATGAACATGAACAAATTGCTTCCATGCTTTCTAGACTTTACACAAACCTCTTGGCTGTCTGTGTGGCTGCTGGCCAGGGAGAGCACAAAGACGGCACGTCAGCTTGTGTGCAGAGCTGGGGCTGCCCCTGGAGACCATCCCTCCTGGCTGAGCTCCCCGGAGCTGGGGTCAGCTCTGCTGCCCTCAGACACCTCTTCCAGGAGCTGGCGTACCTGACAGTGAGCAGAGGCTTGCTGGCACCCAGAGCACAGCAGAGGCTGCCGCATGCCTGCTGCAGAAGATGCCAGCAGTTGGGAGCAGGGGGGGAGTAGAACCCCACTGGCTGAATTTCATGCCCAAGGCAACAAACTTGTTGGTTTGAACTAACACTCGTGAGATTTCACCTGCATGTAATTAAACTGGTGGCGAGCTAAGGATCCATTTATTTCCTGGTGAATATGTGGGGAAAACTTTTACTGATATGGTTTTGAAAATGGACACAACAGATTTTGGAAAATCCCCAGTCTCCTAGGCTGCCTGGGATGAGGCAGCTGAAAAATAAGGGTGGAGGATTTTGTGATCCTACTCGTGAGAAAAGGGTGTGAACAAGCCAAAAACTAACAAGCAAAAAGAAGGACAAGAGAGCTAGTAAAAAACAGATGGGAAAGTGAACTTCAAAACTGATTTGTCTTGTTAGCAGGTCTCATGGAAATATCACGTTTCTCCTCAAGTTTGATCTCAACAAATTCTGGCAGAATAAGGTTGCAGTAAAAGAGGTTCTAGTGTTTTTTCTGGTAAGCAAGACAAAGAATTGAAGAATGGAGTTTGGGGAGTTGCACAATGACCTATACTTACTTTGCCATGAAGTTCCATGTTATACTAGGCAAAATAGTTACCTGAATTTTTCTGAGTCCCTACAGTCCATATGCTGCTTCTGAGTGCCTTAAAACCCTGGATATTTGTGGTAGAAACTCTGACAAAATTCTGTCAACATTTTAAAGTTATGTATTGTATTTAAAGAAAAGTAAAGTGTAAAAAACCATGCATAACTTGTTTAAATAAGGTCAGAACATTACACTGTTTATTCTAGCATCTATCTCAGTTTACCTGCTGGAGAGATAATGGAAAAGTAGTGTTATAAAAGCGGATGTATTGATGTCTTTTAAAAACTCTAGCATGCTAGCAAGTGATGAGTGCCATAAAAAGTGCATAAGGAAATTCTTATTCTTTCTTCAAATTATAGTTTGGATACTAGGCAACAGAAAAATCCCTAGCCTTAAAAACTTAGTATTAATAAAATACAGTTTTCTATGATGCTAACTGAATGAGAGGCCAGGTGGGAAAATATGTAGGAAAAAATGTGGCCACATAACAGCAGACTATATCAAAGTGTAAGTACATAAAAATTATGCTGGTTTTACTGCCATATAAATTATATTTCATAACTTTAAAAAACATTTGGGGGTTGAACTAGATCTGTAAAGGTCCCTTCCAATCTGTATGGTCTATGATTCTATGACTGTGATAGCACTGCAATATTGATTATGTTGTTTCAGGTTCAGGCTTTCATGTCTTGACAGATTTTTGTATTTTTTGGGGAGAACCTAGTAACAGGCATGCTCCTCATAACTGAAAGGAGGGTTTAGCTGCTGGTAATACCTACCCATAGAGATCCACAGGTCCCCTCTAATAATTTCTCATTTGATATTTTCAGTATTGTTTGCATTTTCAGATTCAGTTTTGTTTACAGTTCTTTATGAAGTATAGCAAAAGATGTCAAAAAATCTGTTTTGGGGCTAACTTGGATGTTGGTGAAAAACAGATTACACACTCAAAATTGTCAGAGCAGCAGGGGATTTGAAAGTGCTTGAAAGGAAATATGGGAAACCAGCCTAGCAGTAACAAATAGGGAATATCAGGCACAGCAACATCTCAAATTATACCCTCATTTGAGCTTAGCTTACTGAATCTCAGGCCACCTACTATGCAGAGCACTGAAATATCTTTGGAGAATAAATATATTTTTGAACAGAGCATGATAATGATAATACTCACTTTTCTATACATCATCCAAGAAATGGGAAATTGGGGTTTTTCAAATTAATCATGAACTGCATTCCAGAACAGTAATTTCAGTATGTTCTACAGTATTCTAGATATAAATAAAAGAGAATAGGTTGTCTATATAGGTCCTGTATATGGCACTCTATAAAAAAGGACTATAAGAGAACAAAAGAAGTTCTGGATTCTAGGAACTTCCTGTCCAAGCATACACTGGCAACCTGACTTCAATTCCCCAGTCTTGCAATATTTAATATCTTTAATGTTTTTGAAAACAGATCTATTCAAAATCATGGAATAATATCTTTATCCCAAAACTATAGCCTCAATACTAAAGGATCAACCTTCCTCAGTGAAAGTATTAGACAAGATAATTGTCTTATGAAATCTAGTTTTGAATCCTTTCTGTGGCTGGTTTTTTTTATCACTTCCCTTTTTTATCACTTCCTTCCTCAGAGAGAGCACTAAACCAAAGGCTATTGTCTAATATGTGCTGAACTTTTGGCCATGGCTTTTGCGAAGAGATGACAGAAAAGCCTGATAAATTGCCCATACAAGGAATTATGGTGTGTTTAGATTAGAAAAGGCTTTGTCAGGGTGCTGGCTGTTCAGACCAGGATTTTCAAAAGTCACAAACAGATAAGTTCTAGACAGCTCTCAGTTTGAAGAGGTGGCATCTTAGTCATTTTAAGTGCTCTGACAATTAGGCAGCAATTCAAATGTGTAAGTAAGCATGACAATTTTTTCTAAATATTGTTGCAGTTGTATTCAAAGAATTTTTAGTCAAAAATTTCTGGTCCCAGAACATATTACATGGGTGGTTATGTTGATATACCTATATCTATCTATATCTATGGCTAAATCTATATCTTTTCTATCTCTAGCTATTGTAGAATATGTTTCTCTCTATTTCAATTTTTTATCTCTATCTGTTGGTATTTACATGTAGGTGGGGAATTCATTGATTGACCGTGGTTTTGGATATTCTCCCAAAGTTGCATGAGGAGATATTCAAGGTTAAACAATTCACCCTACAAATGCTTTGCATTTAGAAGAGTGAGAAAAGTACCTCCAGAGTTTGATTTGTTTGATCCTAAAAAAAAAGCGTCTAAATTGGACTATATAACTTTTGCTTGACTTTTCCTAATATCATTATTCATCCAAGGCCTTTAAAGTACTTCTAAAACAAGTGACACACATGCACACACACACACAGAGGCACACACATATGTACTTATCACTGACATATAGAGTCACAAACATACTAGAGTTGATTATGGCCGGCCTCTGAATTGTTTTTCTTTTAGGAGAAAAAACACTATTACATGTATATATATAATTATATATGGTCACAAATATATATAGATTGATGTGAAGTCTATATATACAACTGAACTTGTTTTTGCTTGGTTTTGTTTGGTTTGTGCTATAGTGTGTAGGTATATGCCCACAATACATAAAACTATTGTCAAAACAGTGAAAATAGTCTGAGGCACCTCAGCAGCAACTAATTCCAAATGTGACATTTAAGGGTAAAGTACATTAAAGTACAGCATTCATTTGGTCTATAGACTGCCAAAATCTTACAGCTACACTATTTCTTCAAACAATAGCATGCTGTGCTCATTATGCATTGGACAGAATATAAAGTAAGTTCCTGTAGTTATATACATATTGCGTCTCCCCAGATTCACGCTGTGGAGCATCAGGGACTTCAGCTTATTTTAACTAATATAAATTAGGTTAGAATCCCAACAATAGTTGAAGTGCAGTTGTGCTTTTTTTGGGTAAGTAAATATCTGATTATTTCTAAAAATCAATTTTTAGTGATAGAGGAAGTTTCATCTATTGGATAAAATGATTTCTAGATCCTTAAAAACAAAAGGCTGGTGACCAGAGCTTCCTCAAACTAGGCTATACAATTGGTTTTATTTGCTTAGTCTTAACTCTGTATTGTGTGTATATGTCAGAATCACAAAGTTCTACATAACTTTGAAAGCACCTTGTCCTCAAAGTAAAAAAGAATAATATTGGCTTCAATTTTCCTCTATTTTATTTCTGCTTTTCCCATCCAGCAGGCTAGTCAAATAGACTCTGCCACATGAGTAAAACAGATGACAGAGGAACACATCACGCTCAGTGTCCTTGGGCATATTTTGTTGACTTTAAATAGTATCTAGCACTTCATGACAGAAAATCATTTCCATTTCAGAACTTTAAAAGCTGAAATAACAGAAGGATGGGTAGGCCTATAGCAGTTCACTAAATACACAATAAGAAACACTTCAAAATGTGTCCTTGTCTGAAGCTTTTCATGCATCATTTAATAAGCTGAGAACCCAAACTACAGTTAATAATAAAACTTCTTTAATTTTAATGGCAAAAAACCCTCTTGTGTTCCCTCTCCTACTAGGACTGTTCACAATTTATTGGTCTGGGAGAACAAGTACAAGAATCTATGACAGCATATTGTTCTAAAACTAACAATTCATAAATGAATGTGAGTCGGCAGTCTTGTTAAATGAAAGACTTGTGTATATTTTTCTGTTGAGGAAAAAGAAGAATGGAATTTTCATTCCTTTCTTTCTTTTCAATAAAGTTCTTACAATGTGAGTTATTTCATCAAAGTTTGCAAGTAAAACCTTTCCCATGTGACATATGAAGTATGCTGTAAATTGTTACAGACTGCTATGCTTGTAGCTGGTTTATGACAATTAAACAATTTTCAGCCATTATATAAATATTTTTTCCTCTTGTTGTCCATCTTCAAATAGATACTTCAACTCACCTAAATTTAAAAAGTGTCTGCATCCCAGAAAGTCACTTTTGACACCCTACAAAGTCACTGAAGAGAACAGGCTCTCTTAAGGTGTCATCTGATAGGTGAGTATGTTCAGATGCCATCACATTAATTTAATTCTAAAGTGTTTTCCTGTTCTTATTGACTATAAAGGAGCTTTAGATGTCAGTTTCAGACACAGCTGCCTCTATTTTAGGCTCTGCATTGGTCAGATTAATTCTGTAAAAATGTCAACTTTCCATTTACAGGGTCAGTCAAAAAGAGTCAGTACAAATAGAAGAAAGAAAAAACAGACATTTGCTTAAAATGGAGCTCATGGCACCTACCTGGCATTCCCTGCTCTGCCTGCTGATGGAAACTTTGTTTAAAGCATATGCAGCTTTAGAATGTCTGTCTTATCACCAGCCAAGACATTCACCAATATTCATGGGACTTGATTTCAATGTTCTGAATCCTCACAGACTGAACAGTTTAAAGCTTTGCCCTTTTTGACTAATGAGCAATGAATTCTCAATGTGCTTTTTCTAGATAAAGCTTAATTTATTATAGATTAGAAACAGTGTCACATGTGTTTGCATGATGGGAAAGTCAAATACCAATCAAAAGCCATTAGTTCTCTAAGATATTATTTCCAAAGAAATTTTAAGAAATATTGATCTTTTGGAGAACATTAATAAATTTTGGAAAAAGTAAGATAATATAATCAAATAAGCAATGAATTATGAAGTATTTTCTGAGCTGCAAAATATCTTTAAAGTCAAGTCTTCCAGACATTTGAAAATTTAAATTAAGTATGTCTATGAAGTAAAATATTTAACTTTACATAATTTATTTTGAAGCTACTGCTGCATATTCTTAAACACAAAATCAACCATATGCTGACATGCTCTTTTGACTAGGTATAATTTATCTATTTGATATGTGGGTAGACTGGAAAAAATGTACATGAAAACATCTAATACATGACCAATTTTTCTTCAGGATCAAAATAAATCTCTATTACAAAGAATCAGGTTTTTAATAAACTCTAGCAATAAACATTAAGAGATATTTGGATATTTATAGGTAACCATTGGAGAACAGCTTCAGAAGTTATTTCTCAGTGAAAATTTCATTTCTCTAACTACCGTATCTAATCTAATGCAGTGTAAAGTAAAATGGATAAAATATAAAATGAAATTATTCTGAGTGCAAAATAAACCATTTTTATTTCTGCTTTGAATATGTTAAGAATGAGCTGACATTCTGTTACTTTTCATGGAATGAATAGAGATTTAAAAGAAAAGGACTCTATACAAACCAGGTATAAAGCAGATTGATTTTTTTAATACTTGGATAGCATTAGATAATTTTCAATGCATCAGAAAACGTGAAAAACAGTGCTACCTCAATGAAGTCACCTCTCCTCCTAAGAACAGCAAACAGGGAAGCACTTAGCCTCTTGTGGATAATACACAATAAAAGTTTATCTCTATTGACAGGATAGTTTCTCTGTACAGAGCATGACAACACTTCTGTGTTTTGAGTCTCTCATGTAATAATCTGTATCTAGTTACAATGGTGGAACTCTTCAACCTTATCACACCAGCCTCAATCTCTCACTTGTAAATTGTTTCATTCTAGTGTTAAAGAGACTGGCTGTCAAAAAAACACACTCAAATCTTTATTTCAAATTAAATATAAATAGTCAAGTGTATGAGAAGAAAATCTAGTAAGAATAAAAAACCAAAATTAGTGAAAGATCACATTGTGGTTTATTTTCTCAACAGTCACATTTTTAACCTTCTGAATTTCTGTCACAATATATTGGTAGCATCTTTGCAAAATGGCTCTTTCTGTCAGTAGTGGAACCAACAATACTTAGATTACTGTAGGTTTTGTTTCTTTATACTGAGGTTCTGTGTGGATCCTCAAAAGACACTGTCTTTAAGTGTTGCCTGTGGGCATTAATGTGCCTCTTCTCAGTATTTAGGCAATAGTTCTAGTAAAATTTGCCGTAATCCAGTGTTTTTCCTTTGCTTCTGTGACTTATATTCCTCGGGAAAAAAAGACTCAAACTAGTCAAAGGTTCAAAAGGATCTGGGTTTTTCAATGTGGTTTGTGGACTTTTTTATCTTTGCTTTGGTTTTGGTTGTTTCTGAGGGGTTTTTTGGGGCGTGGGCAGTTTATTTAATTTGTGTTTTTGTTCAACAAAAAAGTATATCATGGTGTTATCAAAAATATTTTATTTACCAAGGGGGACAGGAGGAAGGACAGACACCCAACCCCTTTGATAACAGAAAAAATACTCATTACTATTACTGATGTTCTAAAAGCACCACTACTTTTCTTAAAAGCCTAGTGTGCTGATAGCATAAATGTGCATTTAGAGATCTCATTTCTAGAACCTGCGGGGACTTCTCACTCACTAGTAAAATGTTTTAAATTAGACAAACACATAATTCCTTTTCAAAAAGCCTTTGACAGTATCAGGAGGTCCATATAACAAATCTGATTTTATTTCTGGATGACTCCCTACCAAAGGTACAAAGATATTTATGCTATTGCGGGCCTTGGGACTCCTTCCAATCTGACTTATTGGTCTTAAGATCATTGCTGAAGCAGTCCTCAATTGATTTTATTTTATAAACAATACAAAAATATTTTAAATTTCTAATCAGAGCTCTTTAGAAAATCACTCAGAGCTGGACTCTCCAGAGATATGACCTAGATATAGGTCATAACATATGGTAGAATGGGATGAGTTGTTGAAGCTGTGTCTACTGAAGCTGAAAAAACAGATAAAGAAGTGATGTCTCTCTATCTGTCTGAGCCTACTCGCCTTCCAAAATAACCATGAATGAGACGAGGGAATAATCCTACAACAAATGGGATGTTTTATAATCATCTTCCACCTGGATCCCTAACACTGGGGACTTCCTTGAGTGAGGAGGCAGCAGAGTCCCATAAGATTAATGTAACATGCATCACTTGACAGATTCTTTGGTGCTGTACAGCTGTTCTGCATCAGGTCTCCAGCAAAAGCTGAGTTCACTTAATCAGTGAGTTCAGGCCCTATGTAAATGTAAATGATGTACATGAAATGATGTGATAGAGAAACATATACAGAGAAGTGGTTTGGGTGTTTGTAGACTGCATCTAGACCTTATTTGATAGCAGGAATAATTATAACTCCCTTAAGACAGGATTGTGGTTGTAATTGGGCTCAGCTGCAGAGGTCACACCCCTCGTAGTCCCACCAAATACCCCCAGGAGAAACTGAGTCAATCTCTCCCAGTGATACGTGGTGTCAGATTATACATAGAGATTATAATTAATCTCTCCCTTTTGCTCGGACTCAGTCACCAGCAGTGGCGCTAAATAAGATGAAACAAATTTATCATATCAATTTTAATGTGTTTGTTTCTCAAAGCCTGGCCCACGGGTTTTTAGTTGGGCACAGCTCAAAAGTTACTGAAGTTGCACTGTTGGTTTATACTACCCTCAAACTAACTGGCTGATTTGACCAAAGTTGACAAAATGGCCCAACTGACAAGCTAATGTACATGTTGAGGGGCACACAGACCAGTCCTTCAGACTGAAATGACATTCTGGCTACACATGACCACAATCCACAGTGAACTGGTGGAAGACAAAATTGTTTTGATGAGATTAGAGTTCTATAACACTGTTGATGTTGCTATGAAGAGATATTCATCCTTCCATCTGGTGGGAGGGCTTGGTCAGGTGTTCCAAGGTACATGAGGTTTCCACCTCTAAATGTGCCATTGGAAGAAACATCCGCCATGGTGAAGGAGAGTAGTAAGGAAGAACAGGACACTCTCTGTTGCCTACCTCCCCTACCCTGGTGAGCAGCACAGACGTGGCATCAGAGGACACCAAAGGGGAAGGTGCTGGACAAAAGTCCATCATACCCATGCTGTGGAAACCAGACATATCGAATGCTAGGGCTAACTGATAATTTAAAAAGATGCCTTGGGAGATTTTGTTTCAATGTGCAAAATGTGGGAAAACAATTAGAAAACATCACAGCGTCGTCTGCCATTTCCCAAAATGTAAAGGAACTGCAGAAATGGCTCCCAAGAAAGGACTTGTTAGGTGTGCAGGAAAAGCTTTAAAAAAAAATGATGTGAGATGACCAAAAAA
>VXBB01020882.1:1146559-1171748 GCA_013399915.1 Illadopsis cleaveri
AAAAAAAAAAAAGGGCAACCAGTTAAAAGTGCAACCAGTTGTAACTAAGTAACTCCTTGTTTTAATAAGAGTTTTATCTCCTAAAATTCTTTTCCCATACTGAGTATAGAAAAAATGTTGGTCATTCACAAGAAGAGCCAAATATAAGGGTATCATAAATGGTTGCATTTCAGTAGAACTGATTACACCACATGGGATATGTGTGAGACAGTTCTGTATTATAATGAACACTAATGGCAAAGGGCTGTTTTTCACATACAGTTCCTAAAACAGTGTGGTGGTGTTCTCTAAAGAAAAGTTGTCATAGTTTAGGAACTGATTTTTTCTCTTTGAAAAACACATTACAGACTATATGGTCCAGAAAATAAATAATATTACTTTCACAACATCATTAATAAATTAGTAAACAAAAATTGTTTGATAACCATAAAAACTGAAAAAAAGTAAGTCATTATTAAAAATTTGCCTCAGCATACACTCTATGTTTTCTCCTTATTGCAACTATCTGCCAGTTCTTTCTTTGAGAAATAGTTTGTTTAAAGGAACTGATTTAATAATAAAACTAAAATTAAAATGAAGAAAAGTTTATCTTGTGCTGGTTTTGGGTTAATGAGTAAATTTTCTTCACAGTGGCTTACATGAGGTTATATTTTGGATTTAAACACCCTGAACACAGGGTTGATAATATAGAGACATTTTTGTTATTGCTGAGCAGGGCTTACACAGACCCAAGGTCATTTCTGCTTTTTGTGCAGCCACAGTGGCACAAAAGTTGGGAGTGCATGGGAAGCTGGGAGGACACACAACTGTGACAGGTTATCCCAGCTGACCAAAGGGATATTCCAGACCATATGGCATCATGCTCAGTACATAAAATGGAGAAAAAGCAGGAAAGGGAAGGTATTTGGAGTGATGGCATTTTCCTTTCCAAGTCACTGTCATGCGTGATGGGGTTCCACTCTCCTGGGGCTGGCTGAACACCTGCCTGCCCAAGGGAAGTAGTGAAAGAATTCCTTGTTTTACTTTGTTTGTGTGTGTAGACTTTGCTTTTCCTCTTAAACTGTCTATATCTCAACCCAAAATTTTCTGGATTTTACTCTCCCCAATCCCACTGGTGTGGGAATGAACAAACCGCTGCATGGGGCCTGGCTGTTGGATGGGATTAAACCATGACACTTCTTTGCTTGATGCTTATGCTACATCTTGCAGTAATAGAGAACAATCTCTGCTGTTATTAAATGTGTGTGAGGGTTTCACATTCCTGGGAAATGAAAACTAAATATTGGTATTTTACATCACATTATTCATAGAGTTGATGTGTGGAAACTATTTTTGAAATATTCATACCATCACATACTGTGTTTTTATTTAATCTTACAGGCACCCAGAACTGGCTCAAATTTCAGTTCATAGTTCTGTCATATTAAGCTTAAGTAGATTGTAATAGTACTGTTAATGAAGATGTTGAATATGCATCCTGCACTTGCATGTGTATGTTTTCTTTTATTATAGAGCTAAACTAAAATAATTCCTTCCCAAAAATCTTTCCTAACTATAGATCTTTGGTCTAAAATGTAAGAAGGTTTCCTATGCTGAAGGTCCTGTGGGACAGATACATCAGAAAGCATATATGTCTGGCTACCTATAAACAATTAGAATGAAATTTATTCACAACAGTCAAGTTGCTGGCTCTAAAGGAACACATTACCCATTAAAAAGTTTAACAAATAGTGGTTTAAAGAGTGTTCTGGTAGATTCTTCTGTGCCTGAATACAGAGCCAGAGATGTACTCAACAGATATCAGATTCATTTGTACTGGGATGTTTTACAAGCATTCCAATGACTCTGCCTAAATTTCCATTTACAATCTTTCTCTAATGTTGAAGTTGAAATTGAGACATCCAATGACAAAATTATTCATAGCTATTTTCTTCTAGCAATCAAAAATCCAGACAATACATTCTCAGTTAACAAGTAGCCCAGTTTCGACTGAAGAATCTGGGCTTGATTATCTTTCAAAAATATATCTCAATTAGGGAAATTTTATGTTGCAGGTGAGTCTCAAAGCTCAGTAGCATAAACCTGTCTTCCACAGGTTCATAAGACACATGACTGAGCAATAAAAAATGGACAGAATAATTGTAAGTTTCATAAATAACTTGAATTCAGCTAGACAAATAAAACAAATTAGCTGTGTGTGAAATGCATTTTTAAAAAATGTGACCTCTAATTATTAGTAAGACCAGCAAATCAAATCAGTTGAAAGCTTTAGCTTGTGCAATTAAAACTAGAAGAATCATGAAGTTTCTTCAAATTTAGGATGTGGATGCATATGAAAAGAGTGTTCGGTCTTTGCACTCAAAAAAAGAGAAAAAGTGAATTGACTAATGGAAACTCAGGTGAAGTAAAAGTAACGTTACTTAGTTCAGCTTAGTAAAGACATTTGGATTTTGCTATCTGAGAATAAAAGATTTAGTCAGAAACTTTCTGACTTCTCTAGTTTGAATAAACTCACGACAAATAATTAATATGTAAAGGCTTAACAAATACAAAATGAAATATGTAATCTTGGTTTATCAATCATAACCTATTCTATCATAAATTACTATGGTTTTTTAGGGGTTTTTTTTGGACAGATGAGACCTGCAGTACTTTTTGTATTTGGACCAGAGGAGAGCATCTATTTCAATTTTTTATGGGAAAAAAGTAATGAAGATTGGATTATACTTTAATTAAAAGCAAAGGAAAAAAAAACCTGAAAAGAAGATGACAGAGGATTTTGAAGGATCAGTTCAGTGGTATTTCACAAGAACAATTTTTAGGACAGATTTATTTAGTGTTTTTACCTGAAACAGAAAGGACATTATTTGCCTCAGAGAATTTGTGATGAAATAAATTTGGAAAATGTGGTCTACAAAAAAATAATTAACATATACAGGAGGAACTAACCATTGGGATGACAGGAATTTTAAGATGCAATGCAATTGGTAAACATGCAGGATTATATGCTTCAGGTTTAATAAGATAAATTTCTGTGACATCAGTCTAGGAAATTATCTATAGAAAAACAGATGACAGGACTTTAGTGCTGCCTATTGATTACAGAATAATTTCCAGCTGCTAACTTGATATAGCTGTGAAAAAAACAAAAAATAATAAAAAAAATCTTACTAAAGCAGAGTAGATATTTCCAGTGGAGGCAGGAAGATATTGATCCCGCTGTAAATTTAGGCCAGCCTAGTCTTCTTGCAGAATGCATGTACAACTCTTGTTACTCATGCTCATGAAAAGAGAACTCAGAATGGAGAAAATACAGGAAGGCCAAGGAAGACACTCAGAAGCTTGACAGAAGGCTAAAGAATGTGACTTTTTAAATTGAGCTAAGGATGCTAAGAAGTTACCTGATGGCTTAGTATCAAAGTTAGTATCAAAAAGTTAATATCAAAGTTGTTAATATCCAAAAAAGTATTTTTAGATATAAGTGTAGTTAACAAGAAAAACTAAATGCAGTTGCTAACTGTTATCTATTACATGTTATACAGGGCTGGTTATGTATACCTTAACAGATTATTGAGTTGCTAGGTAATTTATACCTTAACAGATTATTGAGGGGAAAAATAACCCAAAAGGCAATCTGCAATTCAACTGCCTTAAAGTGGATTTGGAGAAAAGTATTTACTTCTAGTTAGATCTATTTACTGCTTAGCTACTACCTATTTACATCTAGTTCAAAAGGTGATTTTGAAACGGTGGCTAAGAAGTTAAGGGTGAAACTCTTGATGTGGATTCCTTGTCTGTGTAAATACCGTTTGGAGCTCCAAATCTGCAGACATCTCTATATAAAATAGATTGTAACACATGTTATAAAGAAAGAAAAATTTGGTGTGTCACATTCAGATTCTCATCATTGAACATTTATGTGACATTTTTAGTCACTTTTTCATCATTTTGCCAAAACTTAGCTCTGTTATTCTAGCCACATTACCACAGTGAAAGAAACAAGAGTGATGTTTCTGGTGTCCAGTTTAGTTTGGGCTTCTGTAATTCAAGGTCCCTAAATATTAATTGCTGAAAATGGCAGACCTTGCAGAAAAGTACAGCAGCTCTGAAAGTTCTTAATAATCAGTCAGATGTTAAGGAACAGCTTGTTGGGACTGAGAGGAGGCACAGAACTTGCCAATTATGAGGCAGAAATCGGTATGTTAGTGACAGGGATAGTGATATGAAGTGGCTATAATAGCAGGGCACAATTTCACCCACATTTTTTCCCAGGGTTTTTTTTTTTTTTTTTTTTTTTTTTTTTTTTTTTTTTTTTTTGTTTTTTTTTTTAAGGAATGAAAGGATAAGTTGTTTACTGATAAATGTAGTTTTTACATGCAGGCTTTTCTCCCACCTCCCTTTCACATGCTGTTACATTAATCCCTATCACCACTCATTAAACTGAGGCTAATTCTACTGCTTTATTGCTTCATCACTTTATATGTAAATAGTCCCTTCAGTTATCTCTCTGTCCTTTCAGTAGTCCTCATCTGCACTTTCCATTTGGAGAAAATTAACACTTCAAGCAGAAAAGCAAAGCTTTATGAACCAGATTTGTACAAATCTGCTGATTTCTGTTGCAGTGTGCATTTTGGGATTTTCCAAAGTTCTGTTTGTTTTCGTTATTTGTTTGTAATGGTTTAACNCGGACACCAGCATAGATTTCCATTTCAACATCTGAAATAAGTTCAGAGAACACATCCAACCCTTTTCTTCCAAATAGCAGGAAATACGGATCCAATTCTTAGCAACCCTTTAAAATAAGAAACTCTGTTATTGCAAATCTTTATTTCTAGCTTTAACACACTTCCAGCCTAGGAAGAAAATTCAAACCCTTGGACATCATTGATATTTGTGTAACATGATTTTATAGTCCTCATTTTTGTTAAACAGATTTTGTTGTGCTAAAGATAATAGAAAATTTAGTTAAAGATTTAAATACATATGTCCTACAGATAGATGGATACCCTCAGCTAATCCCAAACTGAGTTCTGAATGTTTGGCTGGAGATTTTCATGTGGTGGACAGGAGGAAGAACAAAAATTTCATAGAACTCTCTTCATCAGAGGACTTTGAAGAATACTTAAAGGTAAGAAAATATACTATTTAGACAGACCTTTTACAATATTTTGATCTGGCTACACCTTCTGGTTTTCTTCTAAGAAAGATAATAAAATCAGTTAATCTGTTCTCATCATTGAATAAGGTAGTTGGGTACTTTTACACTTAGGGAGAAAAATTAAGACTCTGGGCATTCTGTGGCATTACTGATAAACCTTAAAATATATACCTGTCAGCATTTGTGACATGCATAATTTGTTCTTATGGGGGGAAAACACCATATGTAAATTAATCAAATAACAGTCAGGAATACATATTCTTGAAATATTTTTTAAACTACCAGTGAAGCAAAAGAATTTCTGTTCCTATGAAATCTTGAAATCTTGTTCGGGTTTCATAATTTTTGTTTACTTGTTTTCCAGGGACAAAAAAAATAAAAAGGAAGTGTGAATTTTTCAACCAACCTAGTTTCCCACTAGGGAAGTCAATAAAGCTATAGCTAATATTACAGATAGCTAGAGGAAAGAGAAAGCCATATATATAGATGAAACATAGTTCATAGATAAAACAAATACAAACAATCTAGCTTGCGGTAAAAAGTGATCTGACTTTTTTAGATTTTTACATTTCCTTAGGTAAGCCTTTATGTGGTTTACTCTTACAGTTGTTTGCAGACCTCTCTATCTTTCCTGGTTTTCTTCGTGGATTTTTCCCCTTGGTTTCCCTCTTTTTTAAGTCCCTTTAAATCCAACTTAAAACAAATACAAAAACATGTAACACTGAAGCAAGTTCAAGATAATTTGAGGTTGGAAATAACTCATTCCTGGTTTATGTTCTCTGTGGTATTTACCATTAGTTACTTGAAATGAGCAATGTTTCTTTCTAGCACTCTAACTTATTAAAGCTTTTCTTTAATCATATTTCTCACTGTGAGAAAGGGTTAATTAATTAGATTTGATCTGACCCCCTACATTTTAATAGCATGAACATATATTGATGCATTAGTCTTTTTAGGAAGAAAGTGAAAATTGGTTATTACATTCTAATGTCCAAAAGCTATTTAAATGCATACAAATGCAGGATTCTTTTTTTTGTTAGCTTTATGCTGTTCAATGTTGTATGTCAATGTATAGTATAGATGAGTATAGAACTGAGAAATGTAGTCTCTACCTATGTTATCTTGTCATAGTTTACAGCATAAGATTCTTCATGAAAGCTGAAGTAGAGTACATGCCTCACAATTAAAATGATCATTCAGCCAGATAAATATGCAGTGGATACAATAAAACACAAATTTCAATTTTTTTAAATGAAACTGAAAAGTGTATCAGAATCTGTTAAATAAGTCAGGGGTGTCGGGGTGGGTGGGGTGGAATTAGCAGCTGAATTACATTTAACTAAAACAAACAGAGACGGGAAAATAGCAAATCAAGGTCATATGCATACATCTCATATAGGTACTACACCAAAAATTTTGTTACAACTATTAATTAATTTATGAATCATTTTCATATGCAAATGATTATCTGCACAGGTTCACAATTATTACGATGCTGTGTTTCTTGATCAGTTTAAAAAAGTTGTAATCAAAAAAAAATCAACACACTCATAAAACTCAAAGGTGGACTGGAAATTCAGCTGCTTTTTAACGGAGTGGTGCTCTTTGATACAAAGAACTAGTTTTTCAGAGATTAGTGGTGTACATGTAGTCAGTTTGGATCCATGAGCTACTGGTTACTAAGCCCTTTAGAGAAATCCATTTGATTACTGAATATGTAACCATGTGTCAGTATCTTCTGAAATGCTGACCTGTTTACATTGAAAAATTAGTCTTTAGTACCACAGATATGTTTTACCTTTCAAAATGGTCAATAGCTGTACATGTAGTCCAATCATTTTGTAAGCCTGAAATGTGTGAACCTGAGAGATGTGGTTGCATAGGATGGCACATTTGGGCAAATGCGTTTACAGCCATTGAGATACATCTCAATAACAGATAAGGAATTCCTTAGTTGCACTTGCATAATTTTGAAAGTTCTTTAGAAAGGTCTTCATGAAAGTCAGGCTGTGCATTCCTTCTTATTAGGAGCCTTGTAACAGATCCTTCTTCAGCTAGGAAAGGAAGGATTCATTCACTTTGACTTAACTTTGAGTGCCAAATTAGAAATAGAATGGACAGCAAAAATATATAGTCTGTGGGAGAAGCTTGAAATAAAACCTTTCATTTCAGTCTCATTATGAGTGCAGTGGAAACTTAGGCAAATAACAAATATTATGACAATGTTATCAAAAATATTTAAATGATTCAAGGTGGTTTGGTATATTCATATAGGCTATTAAGTCTAGATCAGAAGACTTATCACAAGATCTACCTTGCCCTGTGTTCACATCATTTAAATCCTGAAACCAGACATGAATTTTCCTAGACTAAAACCAAACCACCCCAAACCAAAAGACAATAAACTAAACCAAACAAAAAAAATGTAAAAAAAGAGAGTGAAGCTGTCTACTAACTACTAAAAAACTGAACAGTTGTTTAGTTTATGAAGGAAATGATTCCCCAGGATGAAGAGAGGAGGGAACAGCAAGAAAAAAGTTTGAACTAAAAAATTACACTCAAAAATGTATTTTTTAAAATTATTATTATTATTTTAGAATGCAAGAGTATTTATTGACACATTCAGGTAAAAGCTTTTAGGAAGCTCTTTCATAAGATGTAAGATCTGTGCAACTTAGGGACAAAGCTTGCCAGTGTGGTGGAAAATTCCAGAGACAGAAAAGCATTAGTAAATATATAAAACTTGGTAACTATGGAGATTTTTTTTAATAACTCCTTTGATGTTGTCAATGCAAAATTTATTTCTTTATTATTCTCATTGGAAATTTCACAAGAGATAGGAAGGAGTTTTCCTCTAATGACTGTGCAATACCTCAATTTTTTCTTGAAAGTAGAAAAAGGCAAAAGCAACAGGAACAACCCTGTCTGCTGCTCTGGCCCTGAAATTAGGATTTCCAACATTACTACCTATAGCACAATCAGTTTTTGTCTCTATTTTGATGTTTCAAATTGTTCCACATTCAAAACCTTTTAGTCATATTTCACAAAATATTCTCTGGATCAAATTCAAATGGAAACTAGAAAGAAATTAATACTTTTTGCCTGCACAGAAAATTTCTCACTGTTCAAAGATCAAAAATCAAAGGGGAGATTGTCTGACCAGAGTATATAATTTGTTACAGAAATCCTGCTGAAACTTTGGATTTCTTACATGATACAGGAGCTTATAAGCCCAATTCTCTCTGTGTTCCACATGAAACAAGGTCAATATATTTGTATTACACACCTTTTCCTCCTTTCCCTGTTTTCCTCCATTTTTATTTTCCTTATTTCAGGAGACACAAGAATCTAACATTCAAGTATTCATATACCAAACTGAAGCCCCAATTTCTGCAGCATGTTTACACAGCATTTATGATCCTTTCACAGTTTAATCCAAAGTGTTACATTCTCTGGCAAGGGTGCTTTGAGCCATGAAAGAAAGGTCTAGATACTTGGAATGGCCATGTGATTCGATTGCTTTCTTGAAATGGACAGTCTACACTTGTTGAAAAGTAAATGTGATCCATAGCCACTCTGAAAAAAAATGAGCATTGTTTTGATTTCAATAAGTTTAGGCAACTAGAAGGTATGTGAGTGTACTGTGATTTTCTGCCCTGGAAAAGATCAGGACAGCCCTCACATTGCTATAAAGGATAACATTTCTCATGATTTCAGGGTATTTGATGGAACCAACAAAATCTCACTGAAATAACATGAATGAATCTGTGCATTTGTTGGTGTCTTTCTTTCAGAGATCTGTTATTATCTCTGTGGTTCGGCATCTGATATAAATAGCTACCAATGCACAGTAACTACGAAATTTAGGCTTATATCAGTTTTATGGCAAACAAACCATAATGATATCCAAATTAGATCAAATGACATAATTTTAAAAAATCAAACTAAAACAAAATAAACCCCAAAGCTTCAACAAAAAAAGTTCTCACAGAAATCATAATTTCTGGGGGAAAAAAATGGAATACAGTGAGAGACAATGTGTAAAAACAACCCAAACCAACAATTCCTATTGGCTTTGAATTCAATTCCATTGTCCCATTGAAATTCCCAGCCATAATAAGTGAATAACAGAGTCCTTTTGAAATCCAGAATATCCAGACATTTCTAGTGCAGTGACATTACATTTGTGTGAAGGATACTCTTGAGAATGGCTGAACCTCTGCTGAAATACTTCCATTGTGTTATCTGCATCCATTTATGCTCTTGTGAACTATCTGAAATCTGTTTCACAGATATAGAATGTGTCTTTTAAAGAGTATTTACAGAGACCAGAGATAAAAACCCCACAAAATCTCAATGCCAGTCTGTGTTTAAAGGGAGAATAGCACGGTTATTCAAAGTTATTTATCACATTATAATGTTCTCAGCATATAAAAGGTTTATTGAATAAAGGGCAATAAAAAATGACATTTCTTTTGTGGAAAAAATTATCCTTAAAATATGACAATTCAAAAATCAGGACTTTACTAGACAGTTTCTGTTCTTTACACCCGGCCTTTCAAGTTACAGAAACATTGGATTAAATAAAAATCAATATGGATTAAATAAAAATCAATATAGGTTAAATAAATCCCATAATTATGTGGATTATTAGAAAGAGAAAAAAATGCATATTAATGTAATGTATTTCAACTTACTCCTAGCAGTATAGATGGAGATTTTAATCTATAGAAATATCTATATTTTAATGATGGAGTCATTAGCTGAGTTACTTCACCTCTGTAATTCCACTCTTGGCAACCCTTTCCAAAATAATGTTGAGAACAGACAAATATCTGATAAATAAGTGCACAAACAAGCAATAGTATTCTCCATTTCAAAAGTGTAACTCATCAACCGAACAAAGTAAAAATGTTAAAAAGAAGCCAGGCAAAGCAGCTTTTATTCGTCATGCATGAAAGAATATCTCAATTAGTTTAGTGTGGATTTTTGTTTACCAGTTGAACAAAACTGTATGTGCTTCCTGAGAACATTTGTTTTCCTACTGAAAAGCCTTGCTTCCCAAATTATAGACTCCAGAATTAGTGTTTTGGAAATTGTTAGATGGAGCAGAGACTGCAAATTCATCAAAACTAAAGTGTTTGCAGGAGACAGTTCAGTTTTGACAAAGTTGTGACAGAAAGGCAGGTTTCCAACAGCAATCCACGATGTTTGCTCACCCAACTGCCTTTTATGAAGGCTGTTGGTGGACTTCCAGGCTACCAACTCTTCAGTATCCACATGGCATGCTGTTGAGCTGTGAGTCCTGGCTGCCAGGTTGCTCTGTCTAGCCAAGGCTTCAAGGCTCTTGGCTTCCTCTCAGCTTGCGTGGTGGAGAGTTGAGAACCTCCCCAAAACTTGCATTTCCAACTCCAGGTACTCAGCTGCTCAGCAGACAAAGCTATGATGGGCTATGATCTGGGTCTACCTTTGCAGGTGTAGAATCAGATACTTTATAACTTCTAGGATCTTTAACATCCCAGCCAGAGAAGTTTTCTGTATTGTGTTTGCATGGCCAGGTTTTGATAATGGGAGTGTTACAGGGGTGGCTTTTGTGAGGAGGTGACAGAAGCCTGCCACATGTTTGGCAGAGCCAATCCCTGGTAGCTCCAAAAATGAACTTGCCTCTGGTCAAGGCTGAGTCAATTAGAAATGGTGGTAAAGCCTCAGTGATAACAGATTTAGGAAGGAAAAAAATGTTAGTGTGTAGATGTAATTGTGGCCAGGGAAGAGTGGAGTGAGAACCTATGAGAGGAAGAAGTTTACAGATACCAAGGAGTGGGAGGATCTGAGATTCCCCTGCAGGCCGTAGTGAGGGCCATGGTGAGGCAGCTGTGCCCCTGCAGCCTGTGGAGAACCACAGGGCTGCAGAGATCCACCTGCAGCCCCTGGAGCAGACTCACAACACAGTAGGGGGATGCCCAAAAGAGGGCTGTGAAGCCATAGGAAACTCATGTTGGGTCAAGGGCCTGGAAAGGAGCGGCAGATCTGTAGGGAGAAGAACCCATTCTGGAGAAGGTGGATGTTTTAGACATCACAAAATACCAAAGATATAAAACTGCTTATTGTCACAGCTGTACAGCTCAGTACTCCCAGAAATAATCTTTGATATTTTCCATTGTCTGAAAAATAACTTATGACTTTGACACAACTCTAAGTGACATTGAAATATCAAGATTGTATTCAAAGTTTCAAAGAAACCAGCTTCTCCAATCAACAGCATATTCTTGCTCTGTAAATTGGTTTTGCAGTACCAGTCTTTGCCTTAATGATTAAAGACAAAGAAAAAAAAAAAAGAAAAGAAATCAACTTGCGTCCTGTAGTTTCATTAGAATCTTGACTTTTCTTTTATTAAACTTAAATTAATAATCCCATTCTTTGGTGTCTTCAGAAGAGTATCAATTATGTAGTGATGACACATAAGCTCCTCTAACTCAAATTTGTTTCATGGCTTTTTTCAATTAATGAACCTACACTCTGTGAAAGGTACATCTGTCTGTTTAAGTAAAAAATAATTTGTCCCTCAAAGCTATACAACAGAAGAAGAAAAAAAAAGCCCCTCTGATCATTTCCAAGTGAATCACTGGAAAAAAAATCAAAGAGAAAGAGCAGGCTGGTTTTCTCAAGTTATGTATGTATGCAGATCTTTCGTCTTGTACCTCATTCTACCACAATATCATCTAGTTTCCCAGAGATACTTCCAATGTGCTCTCATTCAGCTCTTCAGCCTCCTCTGCTTTTAAGAAAAATCTTTATTAAAACCTTTTAGTAATCTTTTTCTCTTTTTGACTCCTTAACTTCCTCTTACAATGTGATCTCAAATTAGGAATGACAATGGAATCCAAAATACACCTTTCAAAATAATATATTGACCTAGCAAATTCAGACCTGTTAGAAAGCTTTCTCTTATTTTCTTGATTTTGCGTTCTAGTTCACTAATTACTAGTGTAACACTAGTGCATTAAACATACCTAGTTCTCCTAAATAAGAAATATTTAAACAGAAAACTGAATGACAATAAAATCCAACTGGTTTTGGCATCCAACATCTTGCATGGCAGTAGCACAATTTGTAAAACATTGGGACAGACCTCTTGCCTGGACTACCTCTAATGCTGCTGCCTTCCCTGAGAATTAGAGCAATGCTCATGATCTCATTCACTTTTTGCCACTTGCTCTGTCTTGCATATGGGGAATTTTCAACTGAAGTCAGTTATCAACAGCTAGGGAAATAGGGATTTCAAGAGACTTATCAAGGATTGCTACTTTTCGGGGTAAAGAGAGTAAATTGTGAATTAATCACAAGGCATAACTTCTACTATACTAATTAAGTAATAGAAAATTTTTATTCAACATTCATTATTATTCTATTCTCATATTTCAAGAAAAACTATTTAGCACCTCTAATTATGCTTCTTAGTTTAAATCTTTGTTAAATCAAGACTCAGATTTCTTTTAAAAAAATTCTATCTTCAGGATTATACAATTAAACATCAGAACAATTGTGAGTATCAAGATTTCTCAAAACACCTTAATATTATTCTTTTTCTTAGTAAGCAAAGATGTAATAAGAAAGAAAGAAATAGAGTAATACAAGAAAGAAAACTTCATAAGTATAATTCAAATCACAATCACTTTTAAATCCAAAAGTGTTAGGTAGCTAATTTATGAGCATTCTTTGCTGTATGGTCTTGTCAAAACAGAAGGTTAACAAAATATTTTTAGTTGTTCATTTTAACACACACATGCAATAGCTTAGGTCTTTCTGTTGCCTTTCAGCATGAGGTGGCTTCTGAATCTTCATGCTCTGGCTAAAACGTGTAAAATTTGTCAACTGGACTTTTCAGAGCTTAAAATATGCTGCCTTAGTTTTTAGAAACCATATTAACAAATAACCCTTGTGAGAATATTCAAACTTAAAAGCATTAACCCTTGAAAACAGAACCCTTGTTCAGATTGATTGACTGATATCAGTATAATTCATTAGTGGACGTGTTTTGTGCCTAACATAATATTGTAATGGATTCTCTGAATATGTTACCAGAAGGTAAAACTATTATATATTCTCCCACCTAGTCAAAAAAACCCCACCTGTTCTTTACCATTTTCACTACCTCTCTATGGGTTTCCTGTGGACTGCTGCTTCTCTTATTCTATTGTTACAGAAATACTAAGTAAACAAATAAGGAGTGACAGCATGTCATAGAAGAACAGAGGAGAAAATGCAGGTGATAGATATTATCACTTTCTGTTTCTCAGCAAATTATTAAAAAAGGCTAATTTTAATCAGGTTTTCTTACTTTAACTGACAGCAGCTTTTGGTATATTACCATTACCATTATTAATAATACTTTGTTAATTTGCTTGTTTGTCTGTAACATTCAGAAGTGTTTTGTGGATTCATTGTTGATGCAATTTATCTATGAAATATTTGTACCACTTGTTATTTACATCTGTGATTATTTCTTTCATTGTGTACAAAAAGTTGTGTGGATATAAAGGTTGCAATCTTCCAAGTTTCAATTTATAAGTTACTATAGGTATAAAAATATCTGAAGTTTTTCAAACATTCATGGAAGAACTGTGTACTGAAGAGATGTATCTAGCTTAACTTTAAAATCTGTGATGTATACATCCAGAGAATAGCTAAATAGAAAGGCTGTTTTTGTAGAGAAAGAAAAATTAATGCTTTTCTTGTGTGATTAATCTAATCTATTTTAGCTATTTCCTTTATAATGAAATGAATTTGTTATTCTGATTCATTCCATTAACAGTAAAGGGAACCGTAGATGACCAGCTAAGCTCTAGAAGTCAACTGTTTTACATCATATGAATTTCAGCCTCAGACTCTGGTTTCTCTAGTTTCTAACAGGAATTCATAATTTTGGATGGCTTTGAGAAATATAATTCCGCTGCTTTACTACAATCCTCCTATACTCACCATTTTTTATCAGATATGTAACCTGTTTTACTACAGCTAAGGTTTCATTTGCAGCATCTAATCTCCTAGATTCCAAACCACAGTCTTCCTAGCTCAAAATTATCATTGTTTAGTCTTGATCTTTTAACAACACTCATGTCTACATGGTAGAAACACATCCAGGGTACTCATAGCTGACATATTCCATAAATTTTCTCCTGTGTTTGTGTTTAGACTGTTTCAGGCTACCATGTGAAAAAACAAAGAATAGAGAGAGTAAAGTTTTTTCATACTTGTTTTTATTTGTGTACCTTTTGCTACTGTTACACCTTCTGTGGGATAAAATAATTATATTTCCTTTTTAATTTCATACTGAACACCATATAAAACTTACTCTGAATATCCACCTATCGTATGTGCAATATGAATAATTTTTCCTTGCAACAAAGCTGGTGGTTGCCTCTTCAGAGACTAGAAAATGAAACTTAGTTGTCATAGTGTCTGTGCTGCCTTCATGATGCTGACTCATCATCTGGCATTACCCAGTAGTGAGTGCTGTGGGAGTTAAAATATAAATGGAGAACTAAAAAATGAAGGAAACCAGAAAAAATGCAAATTGAAGATTATATTTCATGGGAAGTAATTTCACAGGACTGGAAATGGCTCTATGCTCTAAATCTGTAATAACAACTTTACAACCATATGCTGTGTTGAATTTGTACCTCTCACATATTGCATTAGGGCTGAAACTTGAGATACTGAATGCTTGAAATTTGCCCTTTTAAAAAGTCAACATACTTCCTTAAATTTTAATTATATTATTAAGGATCACAAAGGATTGAGTTAGCTGAATCCTTCTGGAACACCGTGACATGTCTATTTTTTGATTCCTGATTACAATTCCTGAGTAGTCAGTAAGAATTTATAAAGCTCTTCTTTTATGACCAGAAAATACCCAGAGAGTAAGATCTCTGCCATTGCCTTAATAAAGTCATAAAATGATGAACAAGTAAAACCAGGCCACTGATAATCATCCATAAAAGAAAAAAAAAATCAAAAAGAGAACAATCAAACAAACAACAACAACAAACATAGTGAAAAAGAGGGAATGAGATATACAATGTGAAATACTTTGACTCCTCTAAGAAGTCATGCATAGGAGGAAAGAGAAGGAAGATAAGAAAAGTAGTGTAAAATAGTTATGGAAAACCACAAAGTAATCACAGCAGGCTGCCTTGATAATGCCTTGCAATGTTTTCCCTGTGATGTTGTATTCAATATAAGAGTACATAAGGTCGTGTCAAGATGACATATTGCAAATATGTTGTAATTCTCTGCAACTATTAATTTGCTTAATCATCTCTTCAGCTCTTCACTGTTGTATATCACTCAGTAAAGTATTCAAAGCAATGAATGTCTTCTAATATTCTTTAAAATTTCACATTCTGTGTGGTCAATTATTTTTTAGATCACTTTACAGAACTGGTTCTGGAATGAATTGCTTTGGTGCTTGGGGGAAAAAAATGCAGTTCATTTCTTATTTTATAAAGCCATGAACGCATGAAAAATTAGGCAAGAATTGGCAGAGCAGGGAAAAAGTACTTGAATGGAGTTTTAAATTTTTTTATCTCAAGGAGCAGCTCTAGGTTAATTAGAGACATTCGTTAGAAAAAAATAGAATTAATGTCTTTAAGCATAGCACATTCTTTTAAAATCTCCTATACTTGTTTTAATTTGATTTCATGGCCCTAAGAGAAAAAAGTATTCTTATGAAGCCCACAAAACAAAGCTCTCCTGATGAAATTTATCCATGAGAATTATTTGTATCCCATGAGCATTTAGAAACCAAGAAGTATTTCATTTATTTCAACAAAATAAAGTGAAACGGGTCTAAGTGGTGACAGATAATGGAGCCATATGCTCAACAGAGTAAGAATAGCTTGGACAGAGTATTTCCTGCCAATGACTTACCCATTCTCTCATTTGCAATGATCCTGGTGAGAAACAGAAGCTGAGTAACATCCAAACTAACAGATGTCTCTCAAGAAGTGGCCTTTTCTATACTTAGCAGATCTGCAGTTCAGAGCACAGTAATCCCTCTGCATCACAGACAAACGTGCCACCTAATCCCCTTTCTTTGCATGGATATAACAAACAGCACAACCAGTAAATATTATTTGTCACTAATCAAAAATCTTCTTCAAAATTACATATCATTACTATTCTGGCTTCAGAATGAGAGGAAGATTTAGCATTTCCTTGTCTGCAAATTACCTGTTCAAAACAGGTCTTTGCTTACATTTTCCCCTCCTAGCAGAAGAACTAATTTAGCCATTGCTGCCATAAAATAAGTCTCACTGATGCAAATGATATCAAGACCAAGTTTTCTATTTTTACAACAGCAGAGATTTCTAAATTGATACTTAGGCTCCTGAAAAAAAATCCCAATTTTTAAAATTATTAAGAAGCAAAATCATAGTCATTATTTAAGAAGTTATTAAGCAGTATGGACAATGTGGCTTAGATAACAGATGTACTTTTAAGTGTTAATAAAAAGTCATTCTTAGAGATATTTATACCAGGTTAATAACTTTTGTTGTAATAGAGAAATAGGTTCCTTGGCTGAGAAGATAGTGTGGTTTCTAATGACCAGATGAATTTGAGAAGGAGACACAGTGTAAGCATCAAGACAGTTTAAAGGTATATATACGCATAGCAGAAACAGCTTCCTTTGAGTTAGACAATATGGTACCCGGCTGGAATACTGGTTTTTACATATGGAGCGAATAAAAGAAGAGAGAAATTAAGCTTCTGGGGGCCCTTCACATATGTTCTATCAGAGACTTGATATCTACTTTGTTTTTATACCCATTAAAAATGAAAAATTATAATAAACACAAATATACAGTAGAAAATCCTTAGCAGGAAAAACTACAATGCGAATTAAAATGACAATTCCAATCATCAATGCTTATCCTTCAGCGTAGGTTCCTAAATCCTTTCAACAGTAATGAAAGTGTTGTACACATATAACTGGGAGAATTCAAACCTTCTAATTTGTTGATGACATTTTTAAGGGTCTTCAACATTTCTGGAAATTTTATTGGGGATGTGTAATTATAAAAGCAATTTTCTCTTCAGCACTAGATACTCCAGTGAAACAATCCTCTTACATTAACGCATTATTATTAGAGTAGAAATGCAGCAAATCCAAGCCTGTAATCTGCCAAAATTGGCTTTAAATATGAATGAAACTGATAAGATATATTTAATTAACTGACTTGCTGTGGATGGGTTTTTTTTTTCCCCTTTATTATCTCCTTTGTTTTTTACTTATCTGAGAAACAGAATTTTGCTTCAGTTTATATACCAAAAGCTGAGGCAAATCATTATCAAATTTCCTTTACACAGATTCTGAATTCATTCAACTATGATACATGATTAAGTGTGTACTTTTCAAAATAGTCCTCCATATTTTATGTCACAGAAACTATGACTTGGTTTCATGTGGTAATTAATAGCAATAGGAGTTCCTGTTAGACACAAACTATATTTTGAATGCAGAAATAGAAAATCTGTAAATTGCCTTGTCAAGACTCATAAATCATCTGCTATCCAAAGCGTGCAACTCACGTGCACTGTTTTTCCTTTGTGCTTTGAAACACACTTTGTGTTTCCTAAAAACAAAAAAGAAAAAACATTAGACGTAGCTTCCATTTATGGAGTAGATGAAAATTATTGAGGGAGTCATGGACAATGAAACACCAGACATGAACAAGGACAAGAGAAATGGCAGCTGGCTGAACCGTTCGACTGCCAGGTTTAGCATCAACATTCCAGGAGCTCAGGAGGATTTTCACTGACTGGACGATGAACTTTGTCACCATTCAAGCTCTGTGTGTAACACACACCTAATTACGTAGTGACATAGTTTGCATGTCACTATTTTAATTGCACTTCAAGTCCACCATTCTGACAGGCAGAAATTATCAGAATGTGAGAATGTGGTAAGGGTATGCTCATTTATTCTGGAAGAAATGCTTTACCACAAACTTTGAAAGACGTGACATAACTCCCTGTGCCAATTATCAGCGACGCTGGATCTCTTCTCTTAAAGGAGGACATTCAAGATAAAGTTATCCTGAACTGGGCTTTAGTAATGGAATGACAATTATGAAAAGCATTGCCACTGAGTGTGAAAACTCAGTTTACATTTTGATGATTCCATATTATTCTAATTTCAATATAAATCTGCATCATATAAAAATATTTGCAATTACTCCATGCAGGATACCTGGCTGCATGAAAGGCAGATGGTGAAGAGCAAAGCCTTAAGGGAATATTGTGGCACAGGAACTCAGCTGGCATCTGATTTTTACCTTAGATCAATGAAAGTGTGAATTAACAACACATAAATCGTTGCATGATAATGTAAAACTAAAACAAACAAACAAACAAACAAAAAAAAGCAAACAAAACAGCTGGTAGTAAAAGAACAATGCCAGAGAGGCAGTTCAGCCCAATTTCTTTAGGAAATTAATCTTATGTCTGCCGTGTGTGTACATGTCAGTTGTTTGGACATCAAGTCATCTCATCCACCCTCTCTTATCATTCCCTTGCCAGCATCAGGGAGAGCAACCCAGGTGCCTGAGCCAAAGGGTGAAATCAGATGCAAATGTCAAAAAAATTACAGATTTTTTTTTCTGTTGTAAACAGAACTCCGCTGAATTTGTGCAGGGGCTGCTCAACAAGGACACTTTGCAATCACAATCATACAACTTGCTATTTTCTCCTCCCAGACTGACCACCTTAATTCCTTCTGAAATAATGGCCAACCTCTGTTTCACTTTTCCTTATTTGCCACAGTTTTATTGACTTTATATCTTGATTTCATATTTATCATATAGTTGTTCACATAAAATCTTTATGCTTTAAAAAAAAAAATAAAGAACCTACATAGATTTTCTGAATTGATTCACTGAATGTTCTTAGAACAAGAACCGATAAACGTCTGGTCCGTAGGCACACAATTGCCATTGCAGGTTACCTTTTAATGAACTGAGTGCAGCTGGACTAACACATGACAAATGATGTGGTTTATGGGAGTGGGTAGCAATCAAGTGAAAAAGACAGCTGGTTTGCAAGCTTGGTTTTGGGTATTATGCACATGGTGCTGATCTGACTGGAGTAGAGGGAGATTGGCAGGAGGGCAGTTTCAGAGTCCACCTGCTCAGAGAGAAATTTTTGCTACTATAAGACAGGTCACCATTCCCACTGAGGGAGGCTGTCTTTAGAAAGGACTCAAAGCTTCCCTCTATCTACTATTCAGAAGAGGATTGAGAAAGACAAGATTGTACAGATAAGAATGCAATGATGCTTTTTTTGGTCTGAACAGGAATAAATCCTCAGAGTATTTTTGTTTATAGAGTAACTGTAGATCACCTGTTATGAATCACACAATTTGAGCTCTCCTATACTTAAATATGTAGTACGTAGGACAAGACTTCTACTCTAAAGAGAAAGATGTAGACAACTCTAGAAAGTGATTAAATCTGTTCTAAAACGAATTTCTGAAATCAGTCATGTAAAAACTCTATGGAAGCTCATTTCTCCCTTAATGGAGCCTTAGGTCAGATACCTATTTACTTAGCTAAACCTTGTAAGAGGAACTTCACCTGAAGAGTGTTTTCTTTATATCAAAGCAATTGTGTTTATACTAGAACTTCATATTCTGACAATTCCTAAGACATAGGTAAGCATAAACTTAAATGTGAATTTGAAAGATAGAGACTGTCAAAAGGAGTCATTAAAAGAAGGCAATTTTATGGGAATAACTAAAATATGAAAAACTGTAAATAATAGAAAATTATGTCTTGCTTGAAAAAAGGTTGTGTTTAATAATTACAAAAGAAATTAAGTTAGCCTTTAATGACTTGCTATAATTTCAGCTTATAAGAAAATAATACTTTTTTAAGCAATAAAGCTAAGGTGTTAAATAGCTTACTTTTTGGTTGCAAAATAGAAAATAAGCTTACATCAATACTCTTTACAAAATAAAAATATTCACTATTTATATCAGGTTTAGCTGCTTTCCTCATACTAGATAGTCATTCATATTTCATGAATGATTGCATTATGGTCTCCACTTCATATTGGCTGGTTCTGTCACTGTGTTATTAATTTTAAAATACATCTTAGTGTTTATTGATGACAATGGATTAAGTCATCATCACTCCATGGTGTAGTCATAGATCAGCAGAACCTAAGGATTTAGCTTATCAGTGGAAAAGATTCCATTCAAAAGAAACATTGGGAACATTTGGATTACAATGAAATTTTACATCTCATTTTGTATTTAAGTTTTGAAAGCCTGAAACATTTAGGTTTTTTTCTGGTTTTGAATTATTTTTTAATTGCTATTGAACATATTTTCATTACTGTACTTTCTCTGTAATGGAAAAAAAACCCTCTGACAAATTTTTAGTTTTCACCCTTGTTTAGACAGAAAGTACATTTAAAGTATTTGTCATTTTCTATAAGATATGAGTTTCCCATATTTTAGTGAGAGCCAATTAAGATATAAATACTACTTTTTTATTTTCATTTGCAAATTATGATTATTACTTTTTCGGACAAGCAGAGGATAATGTGAGAGAATATAACTGTCATTGCTGATTCTAATTTTCAAGTTCTTTGGCTTAAAACACATAAAGACTAATATGTTTATCAACATAGCAGCAAATAGTTCTTAATAATGTTGATATATAATAACATATTTTCTTCCATTATACTTGCTTGTTGTCATTGGAGATATTTTGAGTCGCATTATTGTCAGTACTTATTTTAGCAAAATAAGAATATAAATGTGTATTTGCAGGCTGCAGTGGGGTGATTTACCTTTCTAAGCTCTGCTCTATGTTAAGTGTAAATGTGTAGACATATATTGCATCAGATTTCTTTTTCCTTGAAAAGTCTCTCTTAGAAGCTCATATTCTTATTGGCTGGAAATAACACTGTCAAGGGTGTCTCTCATTTATTTATATATTCAGAGGCTTTTCTCTTGACATGAATCTATGGTGAAACAGCATCTGTTTTTCAAAATAAAACCTTACCACTTGATTTTAGTTATCCTAATTGGAGCTTTAGGAAGGAATGGAATTAAAATATTGAATGACCATGGTATGAGAAAAAAGATATATAAGTTCTTTCGTTTATGCTGTACTCTATTATGCAAGTTACTCTATCATGCAAGTTCTATCATGAAAGTTGTGCACAGAGAATTTTGTGCAATTTATATTGTAAATATGCTACTGTATTATTTCTTACACTCCGAATCTGGAGTTTACTGCAACATGACAATAAGATGATAGTAAAAGAAGTCTGATATTGTTTTTGCTGCTGTGCCTAAAAACTCTGGTCATGAATAAGGATGTGTTACCAGAGACAGAATCTATTTTGAATTAATATTGTCTAGGTTCAGGTGCTCAAATGAGGATAGAGTAGTGCAGTGCTGATATTTAAGAGTCTACGTAACAGAAACCAATGGACAACACCATGTGTCTAAGATCAATTTGAATTATGAGCTCCATCTGAATAGTCTGTATAAAACTCTATGAACTATGCAGATAAGCATTTACAGTGTTATTGATCTTATGCTCAAGCATCAATAGGCCATGAATATCCCACTTTACATAAGGCTTGTACCCATGAGAAAAATCCTCTTGATTGTTTGGCTGGGTTGATGCAACCTTCTCTGTAGAGACACTTTTATTCTCATTTTATTAAATTTATTGACAATGGAAATTACTTTTCTTAATCAAAATCAATGTTAGGAATTCTTTAGCAAAATGAACAGTTATTATGCCTATGGTGTTGCAATGAATACAATTTTGGAGTACATAGGAGGTCAAATTTTTTAGGTAAGTATAGAGGATAAATTTACAGATTCAGAAAATATGGCACAAAAAGCCAAGTGTTTCTAAATTGGGTTTGAATGGCCAGATTTTGGTAATGTAGAGGCTACAAAGGTGGCTTCTGTGAGAAGCTGCCAGAAGCTTCTCCCATGTCTGACATAGTCAATCCCAGCCAGGTCCAAGACAGACCTGACACTGGCCAAGGTCAAGCCCATTGTTGATGGTGGTAGCGCCTCTGGGATAACACATTTGAGAATGGGAAAAAACCCCCTAGTGAAATGGCAACAACTGCAGCCAGAAAAGAGAGGAGTGAAAATATGAGAGAGAAACAACTCTAGAGACACCAAGGTCAGTGAAGAAAGAGGGGGAAATTCATCACCACTACCCTACAGGCCATGGTGAGGCAGCTGTGCCCCTGCAGCCCAAGGAGGAGAAGAGATTCTCCCTGCAGCATGTGGAGAACCCCGTGCTGTAAGAGGTGGACACCCAAAGGAGGTCATGACCCTGTGGGAAGCTCATGTTGGAGCAGGGTCAAGTCAGGACCTCTGGGCCCATGGAGAGAAGAGCCCATGGTGGAGCAGGTTTGAGAGCAGCATGTGACCCTGTGGGGGATCCACACTGGAGTGGTATGTAAAGAACAGTAGTCCATGGGAAGAACTCACACAGGAGTTCATTGAGATCTGTCCCCTGTAGGAGGGACACCATGCTGCAGCAGGGGGAGAGTTTGAGGAGTCTTTCCCCTAGGAAAGAAGGAGCAATAGGTAACATGTGATGAACTGACCTCAGACCATATTTCCCACCCTCCTCTGCTATTGAGGGGAAGTGATAGAGAAATCAGGAGTAAAGCTCAGCCTGGGAAGAAGGGAGTAGTGAAGTGAAGGTGTTTTAGTTTTCATTACCCTACTCTGATTTGATTGGCATTAAATTAAACTAATTTCCCCAAGCTGAGTCCGTTTTTCCCCATGTTGGTAAGTAGTGAGTGATCTTTCCCTGTACTGGTCTCAACCCTGTATTTTCTCTCCCCTGTACAGCTGACAAAGAGCAGCTTTGGTGGGTGCCTGATATTTAGGCAGGGCCAAGCAAACAGTTTCTCTGCAAAAATCTGTGGATTTGTTTTTTAATCCAGAATACCTGGTGAAAATATTTAATAACTTAAAATTTTCCCCTATAAAGAAAAGTGGTAAAAGATTACCAGTGGGAAAAAAATTAGTGTTAATAAAGCACAGATAAAACAAAAGCAAACAAACCAGTGTTACCCCACCACATTTCCTTACCTAGTTCTCTTTTATATTTCTGTTTAAGATTTCCTTTTTTAATCTTCACTAATCTTTTTCACAGCTTCTGTATTAAAAGAGGGAAAGATTAGTCTATTCCTGAATCCTCCAAATTATTTAATGTATTATTTCATTGCAAAGACAAGCAGGAGCAGCTTCCTGATACTTCCTCTGAGTATTATTATATATTGTGTTCTGATATATTTACCCATCCATGCGTAGGCTATCTTCAGACTTGAAAGGATCAATATAATGCTTGCTTTCATTTTAGTTTCTGATTTTCTTTAATTAATAAAAAAGATTAAAAAAACCCCAATAAAAATAAATTCTGGTACCTTTTATAACAAGCCCTTTCTGTAAAGAGTCACATAGATTCATCTACATCTGATGAAACACTGTTTCTCCTATCTGTTCAAGCAAAGGGACTTTTTTGAAATAAGGTTTAATTTCTGCACAATGTGACTTCATTTTAAAAACTCCTAGCTTTTTATCACTTGTTTACTCTTTAATTATGTTTTGATGTTCCTTGACTCTGTTTATCTAAAGATTTTTTTACTTCCTGAAGCCTCATTTTATCCCTTAGCTTCTTAATTGATTTTGAATAAGCCCTTATGCTTTTCCACTTAAAATTTGCTGTGATTATGAAAAAAATTCACCTGTTTATGTTACATTTTGTCTAGCAGCCGACTTTCAGAAGAGATTGGAAAATTGATCCACTGACTTTCTCACATTTTTCCCTCTAATTTTCTACTGATAAAGGTGTTAGTAAATTATTGTTCCTGCGCACATCCTTGTCTGAAAGGTTTGTTTATTCTTCTTAGTTGGTTCAATTAAGGTATTAAGTCAAGCAGTGAATGTAGAACAAGAATTTAAGTCTTTCTTTTCTGAAAAAGACAACTAGTTACTCCTTGTATGAATAATCACCAGCATACTTTTTCTTTTCAGCCTCAGTATTTGCCATGTCTGAAGTCAATGCAGTGAAATTGCTCATGCTGAGATTAGGACTGTTTTTTTCTGTGCTGCCATCTCTACTTAGCAAGAGGAGAAAGGTATGCCAACCCACACTTGGCAATGTTTTGAAGATGTGATATCACCTGTACGACTTAAAAGCTTTTTTATGCAGAGCAACAGGAATAATGAGTAGTTAATATATATGCATGTTTGAGGGGGTGGGTGGGGTTTTTGTTTTTTTTTGTTTGATTAATTTATTTTCTTTGGCTATGAATTAATAAAGTCTCACAGTGGTTGGCGTCAGTTGTATCCTTACAGGTCAATATATTGTATATGTGTGGTAAGTGGCTTAAATATTTGAAATCAAGAGGTTTGGAGAGTGCATGGTTAAGAAAAATGCCAACTAAATAAGATCAGAAGTTTTTAGATCACAGAGCACTTAGATGTGACAAAGTGGCATTTAACAGCTTTTTTTTTCCCTCATGATTATTTGTGGAGGAATTTTTCTTTTTTCTCTGAGTGGTATTTTTGCAAAGAAAAGGGTTTTATTTTTCATAGTCTTTATGATTTTGCTTTTTTGAATGTGAAGATTTGAATTAACACAGTACCTCATCTTCTGGCTTCCAACAGCCTGTGGAAATCCAATATGGAATTCATTTAACCATTTCTGGCCCTCTGGCAATATTCTTATCTTTTTCAATTCCTGTATAAGTGGTGCTCATCACAAAGGATACAATTTGTCTGGCTGTCTGGGTTGTTCAGAGAGGTGGTAGATGCCTCCTTCCTGGAAACATTCAAGGTCAGATTGCATTGGGCCTGAGAAAATTAATCTGGTTGAAGATCACACAGAATCACAGAATATGTAGGTTGGAAGAGACCTTCAAGATCATTCAGTCCAACCCAGCCCTAACGCCTCAACTAGATCATGGTATCAA
>VXBB01020882.1:1172464-1196539 GCA_013399915.1 Illadopsis cleaveri
AAATGATGGAGAGTGGCTTTGCAAGCTCATCTGCCAGCTCCCTCATCACCCTGGGGTGGATCCCGTCTGGGGCCATAGATTTATGAGTATTCAGGCATTTCAGCAGTTCTCTGACTGCCTCCTCTTGGATAATGGGGGGACTATTCTGTTCCCTGACACCATCAAGAAACCCGGGAGGACAGTTGTCTTGAAGGCAAGTTGTTTCTGTTTATTTTGGGGGGGAGGGGTTGGAGTAGATTACATTTAAATTTACCTTCCAACCAAAAATATTCCATAGTTCAATGATTTTTTTTGTCTGTTCTTCATCAATGCTGAACAGATACTCATGATATACCTTATAACACCACATTCTGCTTACCATCCACAGTTATTTATATCTTGCTTCATGTCTTTTTCACATATCATTTAAATTTCTGTGATGGGTTTAGTTTTATGTAGTTGAGACTTCTTGGCTCATAGATTTAAATCCATTGTTATTAGTCTTATCAACAATACCCCAACTATGTATTTTTAAATAATGATTTGTTATTTCCTCAGACCATCATTTCTTGTGCCTTGGTCCTGTCCTCCCAATCTCACTTTGCAAGTGTTTTAGGCCTTGCCCCTGTAGTCAAAATGCAAACACTGAAGAATAAATGGGAAAGAATTTCATGAAAAGATCTCCAGCTGTTATCAAGGGTAGCTAAATATCAGTCTTTAGTGATGATTAGTAAAAGTCTAAAAATTGCTGTTTTATTCATAACAGTTTACAGTCTCAGAATTCTCAAACAGATGCCAGAGTGAAAAACATTATGGTAATCCGTCCATGCTACCCCAGAGGTTTCTCTTTATGTATTTGACAGTTTTTATGACTAACTTCTCAATCAGAATCTGAACCTTGTTATCTCTTTATGTTTGCCTCTCCCAAGAAGTATGTCTGCCTAAATGGCTGCTGCAGTAATACTCTGAAATGAGCAGTGTGAGTAGGTTCCTCACCTTGTTTAAACATGAGACAGGCTAGTAGTTCAGAATGTGATACTTAGCACTGCCCTGGAATGGAGCTTCATTGATGGAGTTCTGATAAATCCACCAGGAGCTGTGCTGGACTGGGTAAGGATACCATCTGGTCCTGCCATTTGGTACTTTGTGTTCCTGTTTAAATGTTGATGTTGAAAACAAAATAAAGTGCCATTAGGTAACTATCCTTCTATGTTATCTCTTTTTTTCATGGAGTTTGATCATCTCTACCAGGAGTGGCTCTACTTTTACCTCTCTGCCAATGACAGCCTTGATAAATATTACTTTTTCCCTCTCTGTTTTAATTTAACATGCTCTTTTATTTTTTCTGAAAACAGTAAATATTCCTTCTTATTTTTATGTAATTGTTATAAAATGACAGACTGGTTTGGGCTGGGACAGAATTAATATTCTTTATAGTAGCTATGGGACTCTTGTTTTTATTTGTGCTGAAAACTGTGTTGGTAACGGAGGGATGTTTTAGTCGCTGCTGAGCAGTGATACACAGCATCAAGGCCTTTTCTGCTTCACACACCACTCCACCGGTGAGGAGGCTGGGGATGCACAAGAATTTGCAGTGTTTACACAGAGCCAAGTCTTTTTCTGCCTTTCATATCACCATATCACCATGGAGGAGGCTGGGAGTGCACGAGCACACGGGAGGGGACACAGCTGTGACTCCAGTTGACCCAAGGGATATTCTATACCTTATGTCATCATGAAAACTGTGTTGGTAACAGAGGGATGTTTTAGTTGCTGCTGAGCAGTGATACACAGCATCAAGGCCTTTTCTGCTTCACACACCACTCCACCGGTGAGGAGGCTGGGGGTGCACAAGAATTTGGGAGGGGGCACAGCTGGGACAGCTGTTCCCAACTGACCCAAGGGATATTCTCTCCCATATGGCATCATGCTCAGCAGTAAAAGCTAGGGGAAGAAGGAGGGGTGTTGGCAGTTACAGACCTTGCCTTCCCAAGTCACCATGATGGTGCCCTGCCTTCCTGGGGATGCCTGAACACCTGCCTGCCCTTGGGGAGTGGTGAATTAATTCCTTGTGTTACTTTGCTTGTGTCTGAGACTTTTACATTACCTACTACTTTGTCTTTATCTCAACCCATGAGTTTTCTTATTTTTGTCCTGGTTCTCCTCCTCAACTCCATGGGGTGGGGCAGTGGTAAGCAGACAGCTGCATGGTGCATGTTAACCCACAAGTGGTGATTAACTCTGATAGATTCAGTGTACTTCTTTCAAGTTTTTGCTTATTTCCCTCCTCCTCTTATAATTGTCCTTTTTTACTTTTTCTTATATTTTTCTTCTCTTAACCTGTTTTCTATTGATTTAATTTATTTTTAGTGTTATTTCATGATGCTATGTTATACATTGGGATGTTTTCCCTTAAAATTTGATAGATGATAATACATCATGACTTTTATCAGATCTAGTAACTACCAAGGGATACTACTTTGTATATAATTATACCACATAGATTTAGTAGTCAGTGATTCCTGACTAGTTATTTTTGTCTTAATATTTCTTACTTTTCTCTAAGTTGTTCTAGAATCACTCTCATCTCTTCAAAGATTCTGGGAAAAACACTTCTTTTTCATTTCAAAGTACTTATCTGTACACTATATGGGGTTGTTTGAAAGAAAACTAGAGGTTCACAGTCTGTGAACACAGTCATTTCCTGGGGCAAAGTTTTCAGTGTAGATTGATTGCTTGAGTTTTAATTTTCTTGCTTTTCTTTTTCCTAAATACTTTACCATATTTTCAGTTTCCTTTATTTTTGCCTTCATTGGTATCCCTATGTTTGCATAAATCCAGCTATTAAGCATAGGAGTTTGTTATCTTTTAATCAAAATAGGATAGGTAGAAAAAAGCACCTCAGTTTTCATTTATCATCATCAAGATTTCCATGATGATGCTTGCTATCTGTTTGAATACAGAGCATAAATGAAAAGACATTCTACCTTTCAATCTGTCTCTCTAATTGTATTAATGATTATGTTGTGTTCTAAGTGATCTCTGTAGGGTGTCTATTATGCATCATAAGATGATATGTAAAAAGATAGCAAACAAAGAAAAAGAATAAAACACCAAACCTTTCAACTAAATTGAAGAAAAATAATGTAAAAAGGGGAAAACAAAAGTAATAGATAATTACTGCAAGCTTTGGATAAATTTTATTGTCTTTTAAATGAAAGCTACCAAGATTCATAAGATTTTTCTTGGAATTTTTTTTCTTCAGAAGCCTGATGACCTTCTCTTTAAGATTTAAAAAGCATGATATATTTGGAATACCACCCAATGTATGTCTTTACAGTGAAAAGGAAACAAAGAAACTGGTGAGTCTCAAAAAATCATGACAAAAATCTCTGAAATCAAAGTAAATCCTATGAGTTCAATAGAGTTGTTCTTAAAACTAAAAATTTGAAAAATATGAGGCTAAAACTCATAGCTAGTTACAGTATACAGCGAACTTTAGGTAATAGGAAAGGTATTTATAACCAGGATAGAGTATTGGAAGAGGAAAGGTGAACAAAAATTTAGTAAATGTGGCAATGATGCTGACAGAGATGAAAGACTGAACAACAAAGGGTAGAGCTACAATGGATCCTAAAGGCAAGAGAAGGTTTGAACCTCTTTTCAATGAAAAAGAACCAGTCGGGAAAAGGCCAAAGATAGAGCAGGATATGGAAGTGGACATGCACAGGAAAAGAATAGAAGCATCTTAGGTGAGCCTGGTCTGTGGGTCTGAGTGGCAATGTCCATGTTTCTATCACCAGTACAGGTTAATGTCTAAACATGGGGTATGGAGACCTTGAAGGAAAAACAAACTTAGATTTGACCACATTGGGCTATAACTGAGGAGAGAACACTATCATGTTTTCTGATGAAAACAATGAAAGAAGCCCAAAGGCTACAGAGTGATCATACAGGAGTACTGAAGGTAAAGAAAAGGGCAGGGATTGTCTGTTTCATGAGGCAGAGATCACCTTTTCATTATGCTAATATATTGTGCCCAATACATTTGCCTATGGCAAGAGGCATAACACTGTCACAGAATCAATTAAAATATCTATTTGAAATTAAATGATTTTGAATTTAAAGCTCTATGTTTACTTTTTATTTTTTTAAATAAAAAGCCTTACACTTATTTCAAATGTATTGGAGATAATAAAAATGTTTCTTGTAGCTTGTGGTAAAGTCATTAAAGATCATTCTCACAGTTACTGCCTAGTGATTTTATGGAAAATTCAAAATAGGCTAATTTCTCTTTTTCTTTTATATCTTTGCTCTAAAAGTGCATCAATTTCATTTGTGGTACTATTTTCACCTTTTCCTACAACCTTTCATAAGGCATTGAAATACTGTAACAGAATACCAATATATCAGTACTTATGCACTCACGCATAATGAGTGTAATGTTTTACAAACATTTCTTTGAGTTTTCTGCATTGTCTGTAAAGCTTAGATGATGAACCAAGACTTGTTTTGCCACTAAGAACTCTGCTCAGGAGTAGAGAAAACCTTCAAGACAAGCAGATGACAGTTTCCATGATGATTTAGTGGATTTTTTTTTCCTTTTAATAATCCTGTCTAAAGAGAAGTTTGTACAGGTTACCACAGTGGTCCAGAGGGGACAGCAAAGCATTCCAGAAGAAAAGTCTGGCAGGTCAGTACAGCTCTTTCTAGCCTTGTGGTGCTCAGTCCAGGGCCAGGATTTTGGGTTCACTCAGGATGTCTTTGGTTCTTTGTTTCTCTTTTCTTCAGTTCCCAGGGCTATTCTCTCCCTCAACTCTGCTCTCACAAAACCCTACCCTGAATCCGGTGTCCACGTCTGAGGCCCCCAGCTGAAGGATTTGGACCTATTGGAACAAATCAAGAGGAGAACCACCAAGATGATCCAAGGGCTGCAGCACCTGTCCTGTGAAGACAGGCTAGGAGAACTGGAGTTGCTGAGACTGAAGTAGGGAAGTCTCTGGGGAGATCTTATAGCAGCCTTCCAGTACCTAATGGGGGCTACGAGAGAGAGCTGGAAAAGGACTTTTTACAAGAGCATGTAGTGAATTCCTACAGGTAAGACTAGTCTATTTTACTAGAGCTTATCTTCAGCCTTTTGTCATGGAAACCTGGGTTTGTTACAAGCACAGGACCTCAGTTTTTAAAGTTGTTCCTCAAATTACTATCATCACACCTATTTTGCTAACCAATATATTTTTCACTAAATTTATCAAAACATACGTTCTCTCATGTTGTATGGCTGCGTCACAGCTCTAGGTTTTGACATTAAATATAGTTCAAAACGTTCCATATAAATAATGGGAAGAAATACACAGGGAACTCAGAAAACCATCTGAAAACTCATAAGTTTAGTCTTTTTCTGTAGAGATTTCAGATTCTGATAGGCAGATATTTTCTTCTTTTTCATCTTTGGTAATTTCACATAAAAGGATCACTATAATATAGATAATAAAGACAAATTTTGGGGGTTCAAACCTGTCTATAGAATGTGTTCTCTTAAAACAATGTTTGTTTTATTCAGGGAAGATACATTTCAGTGCAATGTTGCATAAAAATAGTTGTATTATTTGAAGAAGAAATTAAAAAATACCATATAGTAGCAATGAAGGATGTACAAAGATAAATTCAAGGCTTCAGGAATAGTTATTTGTTTGCAGTAAGTATGTTTGGTTTGTGCCTTTTTTTTTTTTTCTTTCTTATTTTAGTTCCTGTTCAATGTTTACTTTCAGTTATTGCTTCCTACAGGAGACCAGCTTATCCCTGACAATAACTTTGCTGGAACAAATTGAATAATCAGTTTGAAGGGAAAGAAATTGTAAGACCCAACCTTTTTTCCTCTTCAGAGACTTCAGGAGAGTGAACTAGAGTTTAAAAATCAGCAAAATAACATTAAAATATGCTGTGATTAACCTTTGAAATCTATCTAGATGAAGAGAGATGTCTTTCTTCTGTATTAATGAGCTATGTAACTGTCAAACAACAATTGAATTGTGCTTAAAGAAGTGAGAAGTCAAACTTGCATACAAAATAGGCGATATGCCTAAATTACAGAGGAAAGCAGTGAAAGGGTTCCTAAGTCCAAACCTTTTGCCTAATGCAATGCCTTACTTGAACAAATTAACTAAAATGACAGTTGTGCCTTGTATGTTCATTTTAGTACTCTTCTTCCTGTCGTCACACATTGGCTGTGTGAATAATTTCTTTTTATTGTAATATATTAAAACATTTTTATAGAAACATATATAGGCAAATATATAAACATAATAAGGGAAAAAAGTATCTGATCATAATTGAATAGACAGTGCTCTATTATTTTCTACCCATGCATTTCTGGTGTCTACTAAGTGCAGATAAGTAAAGTTATATTCATGTTTTCAATACAGAAAGCATGGTTCTGTATTTATTTTATTTTATTAATGTACCTATAGAAATTAGTATTTCTTGGATTTGGATGGGTCTTTTTTTGCTTTGATTATTCTAGGTCTCAGTTTCTTTCAGAAAAGTTGAACATTAATGCAAATTATTACTTTCATCTATGATTAATGGAAGGAGTGGCACTATGTTTATGAAATCAGACCTGACTATATTGAGGTCATTGCAATACATAGTGTCATAAAGTGATCATGAAACCAAGTTAAATGTAACTGATTCATCTAATTGTATTGAAGTATTGCAACGCAGAAAAAATATAATACTTTTGGCTTTGGAAAGTGAGTTTCTTTGCCAGTATTAGCCAAATTTTAGTCACATTTCTAAACTAGCATCCTTGTATACAGTACTAACAGTCTGCCTTTTTTATTGACAATGTTTTCTCAATAAATTAAAGTTATATAACATCCAAAATTATGTGGAGTTATTTGCTGTAGTCTGTTAAATTACAGCTGTCCTATTTGGCATGGCTTATTAAAGATTAATAGTAGGGCATTCTCTCTTTTTAGACTTCAGTTCAGTAGTTAAATCATGCAAACAAAAAAATGTTTTTAAGTGAAGGTAACATACCATTTCACATATACTTTTAGTTCAGAGTATGTTCTTGAATGAAAGGTGAATTAATTATTCATATGATCTTGATGTGAGATTACTTTTATTTTCTGTCATGGAGATGAACTTGTTCATGGTTTGTAATGCCAGTTTCATTTAGTCTGAGCTTTCCCCGCTTGTCTATTTTCTTTTCACTCACTATTGCAAGATTCTCAAGCAAATTTGTGATACATGAACCTCTATGAAGTCCAAGACTATGAGAGTACAAATTCCTCCAAGTAGCATATAACTCAGATTACATATATATATATATACACTCACACACAAGTACACACATTTATATTTATATAGCTCTATGCAGAAAGTTCCTACACTGTTAGAAGTTGATTCAGAACCGAGATTACTTCTAAAGTGCAGCAATGTACAGGCAGCTGACTCATCACAGCTGCTCAAAATTAATGGTGCTTTCTAATTAAGTATCTGCTAACTATCTAATCCAGCTACTATGTTCACTGGAATACAATGGCTCTTGGCTGAGCTTTAAAGTTCTAATGAAGAAGAATATAAAAAACTCCCCTATTTCTCTGAATCACCACTTCAGCAATTAGTACATTTCATTCCTATCCTTTGAGTGACTCTTTTTGTTCCAGGCTCCCAGATTAAATGTTTGGAATGTGTAGACTGAGATCACATTGGATTTCCAGCTACTTATCCTCACAGTTAAGAAGAGCTTCCTATCCTCACCATACCTTGTCACCTGATGTCATCCAACCTACATGATCAGTAGAACAGTTCTGGAACTGTGGACTTGAGGGAGGAGACTTCTTGCATTTACCTCATCAAATGTTTCTAAATAATATAATATGTATAAATTCCTAAAAATATGTGATAATTTTGCATGGAACTACATAAGATTTTTAATTCGGAGCTCAAACACAATGGCTGGTCTGGACCACAGTGTTTTCTTTGAATGGCCAACAACCAAAATGGTGCAAGGAAAGGAGAGAGAAGACAGAGAAACATGTAAGTGTAGAAAAAAATTACATGAGAAAGTACTCAAACACAGAACCATTACTAGGTCTAAAACCTCTAAAAAGTAGCTATTTCCGGAATGACTTTAGGGAAATATGGCTATGGGCATCACATGGAAAGAAAACATGTTCATTGCACTCTTTGAAGAGTTAGAAGGGGATTGATCTAGGATATAACTCTTAAAAGGTGGAAGACATCTTTAGGTTGAATCAACCACTTTCTTTCAGTGTTTTGTGATGTATCACATCCTGGTCTTTGTAAGACTTTGAATAACTGTATTCTATCTCTCCCCAGAATATAAACACTACTCTAAATAATAATCTGTATGATTCACACTTGGGGTGCAGGTTACAAACAAAGTAATATTATAGTTGATAGTATAGAAATAGCAAAGTAAGCAGCAATAACTAAATAAAAAGCCTGCAAAATGCAGCAATATTGTAAAGTACAGAAAATACTTTATTACTGTATGCCTTATATATATGCCCTTTTCTGGTAATGGCTTCCAGATTCATGATTTCCTTTACTAATTCTGATACATACCTGCAGCCTCTGTTGTGATCCTACTTTTTACAATTTGCTTTGAACCTTCAAAACTGAATTTTGGTAGTTGTCTGTTACTCTTTTTACCACCAAAATCTCTTTTCCTATTGTAAATTGCTGCTGATTTAGAGGGACACAGGAAGCTACTGTTGAAAGCCCTACCCAACATGACCCAACACTTCAAATGATGGGACACCCACAAAACTTCTGGGCAATCTATTCCAACCTATCTCACTAACTCTCATGGTAATAATTATTTTGTATGTCCAAACTAAAGCTACCCTCTTTCAGTTTAAATCCATTGTTCCTTGTTCTGGCACTGCAGACTTAGAAATCTCCTCTAAGTGCTGAAAGGTTGCGACAAGCTTACTCCAGAATCTTCTCCAGGCATCTCCTTTCCTCTCAGCCTTTCCTAATCGGAGAGGTGTTTCAGTTCTCTGAACACTTTTGTGGCCCTCCTCTGTCCCATTCTGATGGCACCATGTCTTTCTTGTACTAGGGACCCCAGTGTGAAAACACTACTCCATGTGGGGGCTCACCAAAATGGAATAGAGGGGCAAAATCACCTGCCTTGACCTGCTGGCCACTCTTCTCACAATGCAGCCCATGAAATGATTGGTTTCCTGGGCTGCAAGCGCACACTTTTGGGTCACCGATCAGTATCCCCAAGTTTTTCTCTGCAGGCTTACTTCCAACCCATTTATTCTCCAGTCTGTATTAATATTGGACATTGGCCCAGACTAGGTGCAGGGTCTTGCTGTTGACCTTATTGAAGTCCATGAGATTTCACACAGATTAATTTCTCAAACATGTCAAGATCCCTCTCGTATCCTTTCCCTTAAGTGAATGAACTGCACCACTCACCTTGGTGTAATCTGCAAACTTGCTGTGAGTGCACTCAATCCCACCGTCTCTGTCACTGCTGAAGGTATTAAGTATTTCAGCACCCTTGAAAGGCACCACTCCTTATATGTTTTGGCGTCGACATCCATCCAGCCAAGTCCTTACTCCCCTAACAGTTCATCCATCAAACCAACAGGTCTCCAATTTAGTGGCAAGAATGTTGTGAGGGGCTATATCACAGGCCTTACAGAAGTCCAGGTGATTTTTCTCTTGGATGTAGTCACTTTACCGTAGAAGGCCACCAGATTTATCAGTCACAGTTTTCCCCAGTGGAGCCATGTTGGCTGTCACTAACCACCTCCCTTTCTTCCATATGTTTTGACATATCTTCCATGAGGATCTGTTCCATGTTCTTACTGTTCTTAAATGCTATTTAAAGAAAGGCTTTGGTTCCTCATATGTAAAACCTATTTTTTTTTAAATGCAGGTTTTATGTTCTGGGAAAAGGCATGCTGATAGCAAAGGTATAGCTTCAAATATTCAACTAGTGCAACAATAAGTTCAGCTGAGGTTAACAGGATTTAAAGCCTACTTTGCCTAAGAAAGCAGGCCAGAAAACCAACAGCAGTGACCACCTAATGGAGAGAGAACATAAAAAGAAGATAGAGTACTCTTACCTTTTACATCCTAAACAAGATACACAGATACTTCAGTCTGCAGACTGTTATAATTGTCTGAAAATTTCAAACCTGTCACTGTCACAAGATATGCATGATGCTTGCAATACTCTTTACTGAGTATTAGGAGAAAGGTATTAATATGAGACTAGTTAACTGATAAAGGCTCCTGGATAAGAAAAAGAGGTCTACATTATTTTTTATATACACTTTTCTTCCCAATTAACATTCAGTTAATAGCTAGCTGGCATAAAATTTAAATATACCTCTGTGGTCTCAATACTAAAAGTAATTGAGAAATTGCCTTTAAGGGGAAACTAGGGAGAAAAGTCCACAAACCAAACAACCTTTCTAATCTAACCAGCTAACAATTAGCATCATTAAGTCAATTGCATAATTGTAGGAGGTCATAAAAGTGATTATTATTTCTTGTGTTAAAAGCGCAAAAATTCTGAAAAAACTCCAACTTGTTTTAATTGAAATAATATGGTCTGCTATCAGATATAAGCACTTCTAGCAAGGTGTGGAGAAGAAAGGCAAGAAATTAAAAAGCAGGAAAGAGAGGAAGATTCAAAAACAAGAAAGTGAAGAAGAATGTAACTTACTGCCCAATATTTTTTCTTCCCTAATCTTAAAGAAATAGAGTAGGAAGATGAAAAATGTTTCTAAGCATGATATATACTTCTGCAGAAAACATAATTGCACTGAATTTCAGTGGGTTTCTCTAGGTGCAACAAATTCAAAAGCTCTTCTCTTATGTTATTTTCCTCTTATCAATAGAGAAGTTCCTCCCAGAGGTGAAAAAACATACCAAGTCTGAGGGAACATTTTCACTCATCAGCAAGATACAGAAGTTAAAAGCACAAATGTTACTGTTACAAGCCTACATGTAGGGTTTTTTCCTTGTAATGGAGGTATTTTCATGACTGAAACTGTGGCCCCAAGTTTGTCTGCTTTTCAGTGTTTGCATCTTATTCTCACGTGGCTTCAAGAAAACTATGTATATTTTCAGGACTTATCTATTTTGTTTACATATTTCTCCTCTGGGAGGAGAAATATGATTGATGGTGATGTTCACCGACGGGGTCAAAGAGGTGGCAACCTGTGTAGCCAATCTTTTGCCTTCTGATCAAAGTGTATATAAGATGGAGTCAGAAAATTAAAATAGGACTTTCCGGCCTGACCTTCTGCTGTCTGCTTCATCCTTTGTGTGTCTGAAAGTGCGACATCTGGTGACCTTGCATGCAACTACAGCCGGCTGTGTGTCCGAGGTAGTAAGTGGTAAGAGATGGTGAACTCTACCTCTTCCTCGGATGATGCCCTCATTTTGGACCTTCGGTTTGAGGTCCTTGAGAGGGAGGGAGCTTCCATTCCCGGAGGGGACTTCCAAGAATTGTTTTATTATGCTATTACCCATGGTGTCTTCTGCAGCATTCCGGCTGCTTTTTCCACAGCGGAATGGAGATTCCTGGGTGACCACCTGCTTCAGATTTTTACTGCAGATTGCAGCATGGATCTTTTGAGATTGCTAGTCATGTGGAAAAGGCTGGCAGGGGTGCTGTGCGGTTCGCAGCCTCCCAGTTCTGGGGTTTCAGAGGAAAGCCTGATACTGTCTCCTGGGTTAGGTGTCAGGGGAGATGGTGGAGCTTTCTCTCCTGTTCCCGCACCACGATTGTGGCGCTGGAGTGGGGGGGATTTAGCCCCATCCCATGTGCACGTGCTGTTGGCGGGGCCATCGATTCCCACCCCACGCAGGCGCAGAAGTAAGGAAAACCTGCCCTCCCTTGGCACAGCCGCTGAGGTGCAAGACACGCCCCCCCCAGCACTGTGCTCTCCCCCCACGCTGAGCCAGGGCAGGGCTGCGCACGCAGCCACTGCCACCACCGATGCAGTGGCGGCTGCCAGCTCCCCAGTGTTCACTTTTAAAGGAGGGGACGGCACAGCCGATGACAGGCTGGTGTTCACCCACAGCAAGGGGTCCCGGGTTGATGGGTCACCTTCAGCTGGCCAATGGATGCTGCCTCTGTGTCGGGTGACGGTCCGGCACAGTTTTGGGATGATGTCCGAGCTAAGGCTGATGCAGTGGGCGGCCGTGGTTTAGCCCGGCACCCCCTGCAGGGCAGGGATGGATTCCCTAGCTGTGCAGGTGCTGTGAGACAGCCTTTTGCCCCTGTCCCTGTGAAGACCATGGGACAGGATTTGGAGAACAATGATGCCTCACCAGGTGGTCTGCAAGCTTTCCCTGTGATTCGGGAGGCTGGCCGCAAGAAACATACCCATTTGTCGTGGCAGGCATTGATTGATCTCCAAGATAGGGTTGGTAAATACGGTCTGGAGTCTCCTGAGATGATGCAAGTGCTACGACTGGTAGACACAGATGTATTGCCACCCTATGACATCCAGTGTTTGGCCCAGGTTCTCTTTCGGCCAGTCGAATACGACATGTTTGAGTCTAAGTGGTCAAAAATGGCTGAAAGGGCTGCAGCACAAAATCTGATGGGTCGTCAAACCGACTCTAGATATGGAGTTGGGCCAGACATGCTGCTGGGTATAGGTGAGTTTGCTGATCTTAATAAGCAAATCGCCTATGAGCCCTTGGTACTGGAGCAGTGCCAAAAGACTGGCCTGGCGGCATTGGTACACACAATGGAGATGTCGGCACCGAAGCAGTCATTTGCCAGAATTGTTCAGGGGACAGACAAACCCTTCCTGCAGTTCACAGAGAGGCTAACAGCTTCAGTTGAGCGACAGGTGGATGATTTCGCTTCCAGACTGTTGTTGCTCAAGACTGTGTCAAAGAGCAACTGTAATGCAGAGCACATGAGGATCATCGAGGCCCTCCCGGGCGATCCCTCGCTCTTGCAAGAATGGGTGCCACAAGTGGTAAGGTGGCTGCCATGGCTACCACCCTGTGGCCAACCTGGAAGGGGCAGCAGGGGGGGAAGCAGAAACAGGCAAATGCTCAGGCCGGCAAGAAAAAAGGGAAGAAAGTGCAAAAGGGGACCACTCCTTTGTTTCTCTGTGGACATGTGGAAGGCCAAATCACATGGCCAATGCTTGTAAGGCAACAGTTTATGTGAATGGCCAGCCTCTATTGGGCTCGAGAAAGGGGCAGCAGAGCGCGAAGGGGAAGTGCACTCAGACACGAGTGTCTTCGCAATCCCCAGAGCTGATGGAGATCTGCTGGGCAAGCTAAGTTTCCACACCCACCTTCTGTCACTGTCCCTGAAGGGACCAGAATTGTTTAATTTGTGTTTTTTGAGTCTTCTGTTACTGGGACAAAGAGCCGGTGGCGAGAAGGTGGCTGCTCTGAAGTTACTGGGCTGCCTCAAGTTCACTGGACTGTTCTCGTCAGAGACTGTTCTGAAACAATTTTTGCCCTGTCTATCCTTGGAACGGACATTGGGAGTCTCTCCATTGCCCCTTGGCATCTGGAATGGACTTTCTCTCAAGACAAATTCATCGCCCTTCATGACTTGGTTCAGGAGCTGTTGGACCAGGATCATCTGGAACCTTCTACCAGTCCCTGGAACACTCCTGTTTTCTGTGTTGAAAAGAACTCTGGGAAATGGAGGTTGTTGAAAGACCTCCAAAAAGTTAATGCTGTGGTGGAATGCATGGGGGTGTTGCAGACTGATATGCCGCTGCCAGCATGCTTCTCGCAGATTGGCCGATCCTCATTGTGAATCTGAAAGATGGTTTTTGTGATTCAGTTGCATCTTACAGGTATCATGGGCCAATTGAATGGTCCAATCCCTTGCACGTTTTGGACTGGGTCATCCTGCCCCATCAGCCGCAAGAGACGGCAAATACTTTGTTTGAGCTAATTGCTCAATTTCAGCCGCAAAAGACAGCAATCACTTTGTTTGAGCTCATTGTTCAATTGATAATTAAATGCAGGCAACAGTGCTTGCAATGATGGGTGCAGATTTCATACTCTCGGTATTACAGGAGAAATTTGACCAGAGCTTTGCAAGCAATGTTTCTCTGCAAAGTGCTCTGAAAAATTTTTCAGGGCAGATCACTTGTCATCTGCCCAGCCATGAGCTATTGCAAGTGGCAAAATTCATTAAAAATACTCAGAAGCCAATGCAAGGACCCGCTGTCTTTACAGATGGTTTGGGAAGGACAAGACAGGCCATTGTTGCATGGAAGGATGGAATTGAGGGGCAAGTTTTGGAAGGTCATGAGGATGGAGCAGCCCAATTGGTTGAATTGAGGGCTGCTGTCATGGCATTTCCAAAGTTTTCCCAGGAACCTTTCGATTTACTTGTCACGGATTCCGTTTCTGTGGTCGACATGGCACAGCAGTTGGGTCATTCAATGTTGTTTTGTTTCATTTGCTGAAGACCCTGTGTTGTGCCACTGAGGCCCAGTTCTTCAAAAACAAAAATGGGGAATGCAGGGTGAAACCCCGCACAGTCAACTGGCAAAGGCTTTGTATGCCATCAAGCACCATAAGGTGCTGCAGAATGCTAATAACCCTGTCATATTGAAAGCAGGAGACCGTGACCAAAGTGAAGGTCAACAAGTGGAGGCGCCACTCTGTGATGATTCTGATGTCGATGACACGGGTGATCACTCCGATGGCCCTTCCATGAGAAGAAATTGAACGTTGTTCATTTTCTTTTTTTTTTTCTTTTTTAACAGTAAAAGGGTGAGATGTCGTCCTGAGTTTGTCTGCTTTTCAGTGTTTGCATTTTATTCTCACGTGGCTTCAAGAAAACTATGTATATTTTTAGAACTTATCCATTTTGTTTACATATTTCTCCTCTGGGAGGAGAAATATGATTGATGGTGATGTTCACCAACGAGGTCAAAGAGGTGGCAACCTGTGTAGCCAATCTTTTGCCTTCTGATCAAAGTGTATATAAGATGGAGTCAGAAAATTAAAATAGGACTTTCCGGCCTGACCTTCTGCTGTCTGCTTCATCCTTTGTGTGTCTGAAAGTGCGACACTGAAACAAGTGTTTAGCGTGGTCAAGGAAATGATCACAATTTTATTTTCTCTGTTTCTTCAGTATGAAATGAATGTAAAACAAGTGTAGCCTTTAATCATCCACTTCCTCCTTAAGAAATTGATGAACTCAGAAAATATTCAGTTTCTGTCTTTTATCTTAGCCATTCCAACTGCAGTTGTGTAGTTAAAACTGTGTTTTCGAAGAAATATACATATTTTCAATATCTAGACTTTAAATCGTATAATTAATTTTTAAAAATATCCGACCAACCAAAATATTTATGTTATGTAATCACTGGTTTGGTATCACTTGTGTGAACAGATCTTGGATTCCATGAGAGGCTTCTTTATGGGAAGTGAATAACTGCAATAATAAACCTGTTTGCAAAGGGCACAATCTCAAGACCAAGTAAAATTCTGTGATTCCCTCAGCAAATCAATAAACATAAAGTTCTTTGGCTCAGTTATCTGTATTTCTGCAGCAGTTATGGCAATGTCAGGAAACAGAAAAAGAATATGGACTAATGTTTGCTTTAGAGTATTGAATTTTCTCTCTGATGGAGCTTGAAACTATATATACGCAAGTTTCTGCCATGTTCCAGGGAGCAAAACCATGAAGGAGCAGGATATTGAATTACTGATAAATAAGTTAATACACAAACACGCATACATAGCAGACCACTGAATCTGTCAGTCACTGTCTGTTTTGTGGTTACCTATTGTGTGTTCCTGTGTGCTAGGAACTTAATGTGTGAGTGAAATGAATACTTGTGTCTGCCCTTAACTCAGGCTGTGGAAAGACTCAAAGCTATCTGTCAGGAGAAATAGATCTGATCTGCTAATGAAAAGGGGTCAGAGAAGACTACTTAATGCACAACAGCAAAATTGACTGTAGAATAAAAACAAACCCAGCTGTTCTCTTCTGGCCAGACTCCTCAAGCTTTACTCAAAACAAGGGATGCTTGCTTACCTAAGTGAGTCTATTAAAATCTATTCAGTGCAGGAACTTGAAAGCAACAATCTTGAAAATGAAATTTATTAAAGTGTTAAAGGTTTTCCATTAAGAGGTTTGGAGAGAGAAGTGAATAGTAAAAGTCAGCAGGCAAGGAAAAAATCTGAAGTTGGCTGCAGCTTCACAGATAGATTACCAAGCTGGTCTGAACAGCTGGCAGCAAGGATTGCTTCTGCTGGGAGAACGACTGTGTTACATACCAAAGATGTATTCCCTGCATACGTATGTTTGTTTATATCCAACAGCAATAGGAATCCAATTACTCTTTACCCAGTTGTGACTGAAATAAAAGATAATTTCTTTGCTTTGCAATCTGCAAGACAGAGAACTGTTTATCCAGCAAATTGCATTTCCAAACACTGCCCTTGACAGTTACTTCTGGTCTTTCCCATCTTCTGACATCTAAACCTCATCTTTTTGCCATTCAAATGCCTGATGTCTGCAAAAAGCTAAGTATCACACTCAATCAGGCTTGTAGATATATAGAGAAGCAATACTGAGAGCGTTAAATATTATACAGATTATACACTATGCCAGCTGCATAAAACTGAACAGGCAGTGCATTGAGAAGGATGAGATTTGTGCTGGCCATTTACTAAGAAATGGGCTTTTAAAACAGGATGTTCAGTTCTCATTTACCCAGAAAGTGTGACATAACTTCTTGTATTTGTCATACTCTCACTATATTAAAAATTAGGACAACTGGAACTAAAATAAATTAATCAATTCATATGTCCAAAGCCTGTGTTCAAACTAACTCTGATCTGCTATTTGCCTTGGGTGATTATTTTATTGCTTCCAGCTATCTTTGATATATAAGAAGACTTAAATATTCCTTTCATTAAGCCTGAAACTGTTTGACAGACCCATTAGCTTCAGCAATCTTTGTGACTCACCTGCTGACAGCAATTAGTATACCCAAAGATATCTGGATAAACCAAAACCCCAAGAGTTTCATAAGGTGAGAAGAAGATCTTGAGATTTATTTTTGCTAAAATAGGGCTTAAAATCTCCTGGAAAGAAAATCAATCTAAAATAATTAAAACTTCTTTCACTCCAATAAAAATACTATTCTGTTGCTAAGCACCTGATTTGAACAGAGGAGTTTGGAGTGTACCTCCCTATTCTTTCATCTCCTTCAGGTGAAATTTTTGCCACTATTGTTGAATTTGCATTCATTTTTTTCTTCAAGTTCTCTTTTGGAGAAACAGTTACCAATTTATTAGATTAAATAAAAAGAAAGGAAACTGACAGTAAAGATCCGTGTCTGGGCACTATATCTGTATTCATGTATTTGCTCAGAATGAATACACAACCCATAATTTAACTCTGCTCTTTATCTATCAATTTGAGCAGAAATAAGGCATAAATCCAGAATTTTCCCCTTGAAATCTTTTAGATACAGTATATTTGACTATAGCTTTATTCCCCTTTAAAAAATGTAACTAGTTTTATATAGACTGCAGAAGAATGATATGACAACTATACAGAAAAATAAACTGAGAAGAAATAACAATAAAAATATCATCAAAATATCATCAACTTTAAGATTTTAAAAGCTCAGGTAGAATCTGTTAGTAAATTAAAAGAACATTTTTATCAGTATAAATTTTGTAGCCAGAAAAAAATTAACATCAGATATGCTGAATTAAACTTAATTTTACGTATCCAAAAATAAATTGTTTAAGTACACCTCTCAAGTCTTTCTTTGCTTTTTGACATGTAAGGAAGTTGAGTAAGTATTAGTCAGTCTTCTAATGCATAACCAGACAAACTGTTCGCTGCATAAAAACCCACATAACATTTCTAGTTTCACACAAGATACTCACTCCTTCTAGTTCTTCATCAATTTCAACATTACTCTTTTGAGACCAAATTTTATGATGTCAGGGTTATTTTAAACAAAACAATGACTTAAACTACTATGCTTGGATTCCTTTCAGCTGCTTCCAAAATGCTGCGATTAAAGCAATGTGTTAGTCAGTAATTGGCTTGAAATATAAACAGACACCAACTTAAAATTGCTCTAAAATAAGACCAAAAAAAAGTGGAAAATTAATTGTAATTTATAATTCATTATGCTGCTAATGCATCTTTTATAGAATAGATTCTCACTGGAGCCATTGGCAACAAAATGCCTCATTAACCACTGAACATGACCCCTGGGAACATTGGTAGTCACAGAGACACCAGCTCCTTTATGTTTTTGTTTCCACCTACAAAATCCTTTGGATATGCAAGTTACTACAGCTGCAAATGTGTGTCACAGTCTTTGTGTTTATACTATTAGGAGCTCCAAAGGCTGATCTCTTGCAACCAGGGCAAGAGGTGCAGGAACTGAAGGCATTATTACTTCACACACATAAGCTTCAAAAGCAACAGTTGGCATCTCAGACAGAAGCCACTAAGCTTTTCATTCTCATATAGAGGAGGCTAAATTGATTAATAATTATGGGATGACTTATTCTGCTCTAATTTTCAATGGCTGGGTACTCAGGTCATTTAGAATGGTTTTGTGTTCTCATATAAAGTCCATATCAAGACTTACAAGATATAAATTGTATTGTAAGTAAAATCCATTTGCTTGAAAAGGAAACATTCTTGACTGAATACTGAGGCCCAGAGAACAAATGGTGTGAAGCAGGGCTGTTAAATAAAGGAAGCAGTCTGCCTCATCTTTCACTAACAGTCATTCGTTCCCAATCCTGCTTTTTCTGCACTCTGTACTGCAACAACCATTTCACTGTCTATCCAATGAATTATTCAGGGAACAGATCCAGCTGAAAACTATCCCAGCAAAAACACAATGGCTATTATTCTTTGGGATCAGTCATTCTGGTGTGGTTTGCCACAAAGAAAACCAAATCCCTCTGCTGGTGTTGATCTGAGGCTCAAAACAGTAAGGTCTAAAATGCTTAAAAAAATATTAAATTGTAACAAAAGAGAAGAGTAGCAAAGTTTGGTCATGATGTTACAGAAAATATTCTGTTCAGGAAGGTGTGATTGCAACTGTATAGAGAAATAAGTTACTCATGAAGAGAAAATTTTCAGTTTTAATAATTCCCAAAACCTTAATTCTGTGAAGGTCTACTGCTTTCATGGTTGCCTTAATAGGAACATTTTTTAAAAACTTCTTATTATTGGTATGGGGTGAAAAGTAAATTTCAAATAAAGCAGATCGATAATCACAACTACTTTATAATAATTGGAAGATTTTTAAAAAATGTACTTCCATGTTGCCTAGTATGCAGTCACATTGACATGACTGTCACCACTCAGTTGAAACTGGAGTAGCATAAGCAGGCAAAGTGCATTTCTGCTTTTGATCCCTTAACATTAGATTTACGATTTAGTGATAGTCAAACCAATGCTTTTACAATGCATGTCCCAAATACAGTAGCAGGTAACCCAAAGGTGTAATCAAAATTAACCAACACATGATGAATTTTAAATATGAAAGCTTTAGAAAAATTGCTCTAGGTTTATCTGTACTTCAATATTCATGAAAGATTTACTTCAATTCATGGAAGATTTGCACTTTATATTATCTGTGAGTGGATAATCTTTAAACAAAAAAAAAAAAAAAGCAAAACCTTTCAAATAAATTAACATTTATGAATTATTTGTTCAGCTCTAATTTTACCTTACAAATTTAACTTTATTAAAAACATGCAAGCATTTTTAATTTATAAATGTGAATTGAACTTACAATAATAATTTATCTGATCTAAATAAATCAGATCAAGTGTTATGATGCAGGAAAATGTCTTTTAACAAGAGCCATTAAAATATCAGAAGGATATCTATGTTTTAAACTATGCTTTAATCCATTGTATAAATTCACATCGAGTAGACACATTGAGCATACTTTGTAAAGCCTTTAGCAAAGTAGACTTTTTTTTAAGCTGTGAAAGCATTCGTAGCATAGCAATTGTCTGCTTTGATCTAACAGTTTTAAAATTAGATATTTATTTTTAAACTGATCTTTATGCACTGAAAATTATTGTGCATTTCTTATAGATAACCTATCAACCTCCTGAAAGAGGTTCCTCAGACAAGAGAGCAGACATTATTATTTCCATCTGCTCTCATTCAGTACGGCAGGGTTTTTGTAGAAAAAAAAAATAGCATAAATTCACTGAAAGGAGAGATGAAGGAATAGTGTAAAAGTCATTTACATTCAAAACATTTGAGTATACTTTATTTGCATTTTTAACACCAAGAACTGTTTCGTATATTCATTTTGTAATACATCAGATGCAGAGAGTAGCTACATTCCAAGACCAAATAGGTTAACTTGCATTTTTGATAAATTTGAACAATTTCTGAGCTTCTATTGAACAAAATAAGGCTGGGTGAAAATGTTACAAGAAGGAAACCTAAAACAGCATTTACATGGATGCTGAAAGCCAAAGCCAATAAATGTTTAATGACTCTGCTAAAGAATTTGTTGTCTCATAATTTCTCCAGAAGGTGACTTACTTTGAAAAGTATTCATTCCCCTCCTAAATATTTTGAGTGGATTCAAGTCCACAAAACACCTGTCATCCGCTATGAAGAATATTATATATCTCCTCCTTTAGAAGGTTGTTTCATGCAGTGCCTCAGGAGAGTTTTTATATGAGATCAATAATATTTTTGAACTTCTGAGTGATTAAGAAATGTGTCTGAATTGCTCTCAGGGACAGATAAATATAACATTTATGGGAATAAAGAGATGAATATAGTAGAGATGAAATGAAACATAGCATCTAGAAAAAAAACAGCGTCAAGGCTGGTATGGCTATATTTCGTCTTCCAGACATTTTGGTTTATTGGAACAAAATCGTGTGCTGCATTCACCTCAACCCCCAAAACATACAGACTCACATACACTACACTTTTTTAATCCTTTCTTAAATAAAGTGAAAATGCGGAGGAAAATAATTTCAGACACATCACCAGCAGAGCAGGTAAACAGACCATGAGGAATGCAGGCTGCCATACCCACTGCCACCTGTATAAATCCAGCCTCCATCATCCAGATTCAGCTAAGAAACTTTCTTGAAAACAAATTTAACAGCTTTATGGTTTGAAAGGAGCAAGTGACAATATTTTTGGGCATGATTTAAGGGAACCTCTTCTCCACTGCCAAGATGCCTTGTTCTTAGAAAAATGTATAGATATAAAATAGAGTTGATTGAAGACAGGAACAAACAAAACATGGTCAGGAAATGTTAACACTGAAAACATCACTAGTCAAAGGGCTTTGCCCATTCCAGGTGTTGGCCACAATGGTGAGTTATGTTAATAGCAAATACATTGAAGAAGAATGGCATTCAAATCATCCAGGAGAAAAAGGAGACAGGGAGTGCCACACTGTACATGGAAGTTGGGGAAAGATAGCAAATAGATGAGTAATGGGAATTTCTGTGCCTATCCACACTGCTCTTAAAGAGCTAAGAATGTGGAGTGGCTTCCAGATAATATTTTTCCTTTCTGTGGTCTCCTGGACATTCAAATATCCTGGTAGAAGTAGTATGTTAAAAGCACACTGTTGAGCCTGGACTACACCCAAAGGCTAACAGCTTTTGCACAGTAACAATCTGAAACAGATAATTCATTCAATTTTGAAGTGACTTAATGAATGCTACTCCAAATATAGTTCAAATAGTTTCTCTGGGTTAAGACATGGTCTCTAAACAGTTTCTCCTTGAAAATAGTGTGGGGACAGCAGGGTCTATATGTCTTGGAACGCTAAATAAATTCATGTTACTTTGTGATCAAAGTATATGCTGTGAGTGCTGAATGCCAATTATTTCAGGGAGTCAGCATGGTGTGATCCACCCTCATTACTGTGCCTCACTGCAGAAACCCACAGAGCAGGGTATTAGGATTCACTTGTCTGGATTATTCCACTCTTGTTCATGATACTCCCACAGCCAGGTCTCAAATTTGAAAAGTAGCAAATAAATATTCAAAAAATTTTAAAAACAAAGCAAAACTATATTTTTAAATAAATTACATGGCAGGAAAATGGCTCCAGATCTTGTTGCTGTAAAAGTAGAGAGACATTAAATAATTTTATGGGTTTTTTTGAAATTTCAACAAACATCTACTTTTTCAATTTGCCACCTACATTAGGTTACTAAAGACACAAAAAAAGAAATCTTCAGTGCAGATTTCTCTTCTGCCTAATGCTTTGCTGACTAAATCCTATTTAATTCTAAATTAAATGAGAAGCCGCAGTAAACCAAGCCCAGTATTCCTGTCTTCTTCCCCGCAGATATAATTACACGCCCCTTTAAGAGCTCACTCAATCCATTGCCAAAATGGGAAATATTTAGGGGAGCGGGAAAGTGGAATACTTCTTATACAATCACAGCATGTGGTAGCAAAAGCTTAGTGGCTTAGAAGAAAAAGGGAAAAATTTACTGGAGGTGGTTATACAATTCCACCCGTATAAATTCTAAATGATTCATGTGCCCGCTAGGCCTTATAAAACAATCTCCTCAGCCATATCCTTTACTCAGAATTCACTTTGGGTACTGTTGGATTGGGGCAACATTTTCAACTAGCACAGCAACAGATTTCTTGTGAAAGACATGAAATAATCTCTGATACGGAGAGTCTCTTTCTTGGAAAATTAGAAGAAAAAGTAATTCTTCAGTATCAAGTGTTGGAATAAGTGGTTTAGAGGTGTATGTAAATGTGGCCACAAAGTTTCTGAGTGCAAAATGCTCAATGAGGGGAAATTAGTATAGTGGCTGGATTTCTATACTGATTCCCCCCCTGTTTTAGTCCTTAATTGATTTACTTCTGTTTGGTCTGCAACACAAATTTGAATGTTCTGTGCCCTTGAATAGGGAACTGACATGCAGCAGACAGAACAGATCATCATACTCTGAGTAATAATGGCAAAACTGAACAATACCCTGGGCTATAAAAAAATATTTGCCTAGAATGTTTTCTGAGGGTGATGAAAACTGGAGTGAATAGAAAATTGAGGCTTTCTTACCTAACCTTGAATTTATGTTTTGTGCTGATGCACTCCACAGACATTCAGTAGAATGACTTGCTGGCTGGTCATAGCAGCTGCAAGCTCTTTTTGGCAGAAGGAGGCCAGGAAAGATGAACTGTAAAATTATAATGGAAATAAGTTTTTAAAGGAAGAAGAAATAAAACAATTGCTATTGATTATAACACTAAATGTTAATTTGTAGCTTTAAATCATTGCTGTCAGGGTTATGCTGTGGAAAAAAGGAAGAAAAAGCACCCCAGACGGATTTATTTAATGATTTTGTCTGGCTAGCAGGTATTTGAATACATTTGTAAACCTATAGTGTTGTTTGTGTGTGTTCTTACACGTACATACAAAAGAAAATATTTCTAAGTGGTATATTTGAGAATAATGGAAAGGAATAAACTAAGGAAGAGAAAATATAAAAGGTATAATGACAGTATCTCTTGGATCTCAATTTATCCCAATGTAGACAAGTCAAGGTAGAGAGTATAAGAAGGAAAGTTGTAGCAAGTAGTAAAAAACTCCAAACCAACAACAAATAACCCACAACAAACAGGCAAAACAGCAACATTTTCAGGTGTTACTAACAAAGCCTAGATCCTCTTTCCAAATATGGCATAAATGGTGGGAGAAGCTTGAAATAAGATTTGGGACTCAGAAATCACATTGTATTAACTTTTCTTCTGTTGTAGTGAAAATCTCAGCCTGCTGAAAACCCAAAGTGAGTGTGTTAATAAAAGGCACAAAGGAAGAGACTACCCAGGCTCTTATTATGTGAGATTACTTCTCGATTTACCATGGCATAATTGCAGTCTGAGCCACATAGTTTTTTTCCAGTATTTCTAAAAATGTAAATTAGATTTGTAACTCTCTTAGGACACCTGAATATTTTATTCTTTTGGACTTTTGAGAAATTCTACGTCTTTTACCTTTGTCCTGGGGTGACATGATGTTTGTATCCCCAATCGTCTGTTGGGTTTGTGTTGGGCCCTGTGTGCCTTTG
>VXBB01020882.1:1196549-1221561 GCA_013399915.1 Illadopsis cleaveri
GGGGAGGGAGTGCCCCTTAGGAGGTTTCCTTCCAGATTTGCCCTAAATCACCACAACCTTTCTTACCTGATGTGACTACAGAATGTCACTACATCAGCCACCAGTTATTTCTCAAAATGTAAAGATCCTGCCAAAAAAAAATCCTAAAACCACATTAAAGGCATATGCTCTTACATGAACAACAGAATTACTTACTAATTCCCTATTCAGATTAATAATCTTGCAGTTTACATATCGCCTTAAATGTGAGATGGTGTAAATGGAAGAGTGTCCTTCAATATTTATGGTTTTTCCAGTGTGTCAGAGGCTCGCTGTAAATTGTCATGGTTCACTTCTCATTAGAACATAACTGAGAAAATTTGTTGAAACAGCAGCTTGATACTTCATATAGCTCTAGGGGAAAAAAAAAAATCTATTCTCTAGTCTTTTCAAAGTCCTAGATTATAAAGTTAATATAAATCATGACATGAAGAATGAAATGATGGGCATTTTCTTGTTTTGTAGGATGTAGCTTAGCCTAATGGGAAACTTGCCTGTAATTTACCTGCATTGACTATTTCTTTCATCTTTTATCTCTAATACACAGATGGATATATATTTGTCTGGAAAAAATCAGCCATCCAGAATATCATAAAATAGAAGAAGAATCAGAAAATATTTTAAATGGATGATACCCTCTCTTGAAGCTAGTGCTTATTTTGGTGTGCTCCAACAAAACTAGAATATACAGAATCAACTTTTGAAAGAGTCAACATTAATTTCCTATTGTATTATTTCTCTAATCATGAAGAAAGAAAGATATTTTTCTGTGGGAACCCTAGGTAAATGCTGCATGTGGATAAGTGATGCCATTTTAACAGCTGCTACTGCTCCAAAATGTTTTTCATTTCTCCATGGAGGGTGCTCCATCCTGTCAGTGATATCTTTTTTTCTACCTATGTCTACAAATACAGTGCTGCTATATTTTGAATCATATGCAACGGTTCAGATACCTGCATCTGTAGGCTAAGCATAACAAATGTTCAGTATAAAGTAAGACCAAATAAATCCAAGGAGTGTATAATTGAATTTTCATTTAATTTAAAAAATCCTATGAAAGAGGAAGTGTTTTCTAATCTTATTCTTGGTATCAAATTCTTACATTATTTTAGGTGTACCAGTTAGAAGGAGGAATTTTATAATATTAAAATTGTGCTCAAATCAAGCATAAATACAAAGCATAAATTTCTTAGCTAAGCAAACTACTGTAATAAACAGGTCTCTCAAATTCAGAAATCCAACCATAGGTGCTGTATCCATTAATATCCCATCACCCAAAAAAAGTCTTAAAATTTATAGTTCTTCAAAAATCCAAACTAGATAAGGCCCAGAAGAGAAAAGGCATCTGAGACCAAGAGTTTGGGTGCAAAGAACAATATCCCATATATTCCATGGAGGAAGAGAAATTATCATCTTCCATAACCTCTCTCTCCAGTCTTGATGTAAGTTACCACCTGTCTCAGCACCTTTATTCAGACTTATGGCATTGATCAGAGCAACTGTGAATCTTCTCCATATTTTTCACCCTTGCACTCAAAAGTGACAATAAATAGTTTTGTTTTGGTCAAGCCAATGTCTTAAAACATACTCCAAAATCAGTTGAAAACCAGCAGAAATTGCAAAAATATTGGTTTAGAGTATTTTCTCCCTGCAATTTATTCAAATAATTAGTCCTTTAGGAAATCAGATATCTAAGGTAAAAGCTCAGCAATTAGTCCAACATAAAAGCCAAACAGTGATTTTTCAATTGAGCTCTTCTTCATGGTCAGAGAAAAGCCAGAAAAACGTCAAAGACAGATGGAATGGATCACCCTATGGAGATACTTATCTCTCTTCATTAATCATGGAGGAGTGCAAGAGCCTAAATTAAAGTGTCTAAATGTTAGGAAATTGATGTTAGACAAGATGAATAAAAGTCTAAATACAAACATTGTTAGGAAAAAATCATGTACATAAACTTTTCCTAACTGCTTTAATAGGCACCTTTGTCATCCATCCTCTTGTGTCATCACACCTACTACCTCTACAATCAACTAATTATTTTAACATACTATTTTTTAAAGTCTGATTTTTTCCTGTCTCTAAGTGCATACTGATGGAAATGGGAAACACGAAAATAAATAATAATGGTATTTTTTCATGTTTATTAGTTCTGCGCACTATTTTTCTTGTTTGGCTTATTGATTAATTTTTTTACTTTGAATTTTCCTCAAGTCTTGCTTTAATTCTGCTTATACAACAGACTGAAATGATTTAACTATTCTAACTCCATTCTAACTATTCTAACTTTATTTGTATGTTAATATTTCTAAAATATTATTTTCTAAAAAACATTTCCTATTATTTATATGTTTATTTTATTTTTATTGTTTGTGATTGACCAAATGCACAGCCACAACAAAAAACTATACCACAGAATGACACACAAGGTTATTCTGTTATATCTTCCTAAAATGCTCGTATTGCTTCCAACAAAAATAATAGCATTTTTGTAAGAGTATCTTCCTACTAATACAAGATCCTTGACTTCAAGGAGATGGGGATAACTTATCTACTCTGAAGCCAATCTGTATGTTTTAGCCCATCTCATCAACTGTGGAAACAAAACTCTCATCTTGCTTTAAATGAAGCAAGGAAAGCACATTTCCTTTTATTCTGTTAACTAATTACCAAATAATTGTTTTGTGGATACAAGAATTTTGTATACTGCTTGTATCTAAGCAGTAATTGGTGTTAAGAACATGCTTTCAGTAATTGGGAAAATTATGTCATTCTTTAGCAGTTTGTCAAAGCAGACTAGAAAAAAAAAATAGCGTGAGGATTATTTTAGAGGAGGCAGCATTAGACAGTTACACATATGCAATAAATGTATTCTTTCATTCAGCATTGCCACATGTCTCTTATGATGAGTCTTCACATTGTGGAAATGTATTTTTCTCCTAATTTTAACATTTTATGGGGAATGTTTACTCTTGTGGGCCTAATACAAAATATGTCTAAAAAAATGGGATGGAAAATAAAAATCCTGTTATTAGCAACTGGATTGAGTTATTGTTCCAATATTTTCACTGAGTATGAGGTTACTGATAAGTGCACAGAATTTGAATTTAAATGTATTCAAAATTCATGGGGTTTGGCCTAAAACATTGAAGAAAAAGGAACTTGATATTTCCAAAAAAGGAACTTGATATTTCCAAGATGCATATTTAATGTGCATTTGTTCAAACTCAAAGATCAAAATAAAACAAATCATAGGACATGTGAAAACATACAGATTGTACTTGAAAGATTAACACGGGGTTTTGAAATATAAAAGTTCTACAATAAGTAGATGCTGTAGAAGTGTTTACTACAACAAAATAGATGGCCTTCAGACGCTAAGCCTGTGCAGCTTGTTTTCTTCAGTGATTTGGACTTTTCTACTTCTTTGTTGTGTAAGAGACACAGCACATTTTAATGAGGTAAATGTCAACACAGCACAGTAAGGAATCAGTCCCAAGAACCAATCTCTTTTTAATAAAATATAGAAACCTCTTGAAAAAAATAGTGCTGCTACAAATTTTATTAAGAAGTGTTACATTTCAATGATTTTTGTAATAAAAGTTTTTTTCTTTTTTTTTTTTTTAATAGAGATAATATTTTATTTTGGAGAGCAGTTTTACTTTTGAAGTTATGTAAGTTTTAACCATTCAGGGATTAATGTTTCCAAATATGTATAATTAGACTTTAGGGATGGCTAGTGTTTCACATTGTGATCTAAATGTTTTTCAACTCTAACTAGACAAAAGGCAAGAAAATAATTCCCAGAATTTTCTTTTTTTTCCTTTGCTTCAGGAAAGTCTTGCTTTTATGGAAACAACCACAAAAACAATGCCAAATTTAGTCTCAGACAAAAGTATAATATGAATAATAGTGTCCAGAAACAAGGCTATTTTTTAAAAGGGAGCCTGTTCAATATTTGATGAAAGAGGTTATACAACTTAGTATGCCCAAAATAGCAGAGGTATTTCTGAGGATACCCCACTCCTCCCTTCCTGCCTGTTCTTGTGCTCACACAGAAGTGCTACTCTCATGGCTCTCAGCCTAACTCTCTTTCCCACCATTTGACATGATGATTAGGATTTAAGATTGGGAAAAAAAGAAAAGGTAATAAGCATAAATAAATAAAATAACTGTGTTCATTCTGCAAGAGATAGCAGAAACTATCATTCCTAGGTAGCTGCAGAAGCTGTTCTGAAAGTGACTATGCCGCTGTTCCCAATCATCACTACCAAGGTTTGTTGTCTCTTCTGCTCCTAAAGTCATTTGGATCTTCAAACACTTCTCCCAGCTTTAGTGTCTTTTCATATATTTTTGTGTTGTTTTTATTTTAGAGTTTCCTCTTTACAGACACCTCTTTTAATATGATTTTTCTTACTTATCTGGGAAATGGAAATATTAATATTAAGCACATATTACAGTACTGTATATTTGTTTAAAATGTCTTTAATTACACTGTATATCAGTTTACTGCCTGATCATGATTCTGTAAATGGATTGTGCCATTCTGCAGTGTTTCATAGAATAACTACTGATTAGTGTTTTCGAGAGAAGAAATAAACCTTTTCTTAATAAGTCATCTAATAAAATTATCTGCTTAGTATTTCTGTTCATTTCCCAGTTAATCAATTCATTCTTAGTAGAACACTGAGAGATGAGAGCATTAGGAACATCATGATATCATCATCAGGATTTGGGTATAAGCTATCCATTGAATGGTAAATTTACAGTTTCATACTTCTTTTTGAGAAAGAGAGTTTCCAATCAAAATTCTATCCTGTTTTTACTCTGTTAACTTTTCAGCCATATTAGCATATTTCCATTTCTTTATTATGCAGTTAGGGGCATTTTTCTCCGTGTAAAATAAATATGAAATATGCAATTTCAGGGATTAAATTCATATCACAATAAAAAGAACAGAAGTGTTCCCATCCATAATGTTCTTTTTACAAAAATTTATACACCACTTCACCTCAGAAACAAACAATGCATGTCACTGATTTAGAAAAGTTAAAACTATCTTTTCAAATTCCTAGCTCATAAACGTTATAAGATTTTAAAACTATTTGTACAGTTGGGTCATCATAGTTGTTTGCATCAGTGTTGCATTAGAATGAAGCTGGGAAGTTACAGCAACTGTTTTTCTGAGAAATGCTTTTTACGGGAAATTTCTGCAGCAATGTGGAGCTGTTTGGGTAGCTTTCCAGTACATAATTTGCAGCATCATTAGTGAAAAAGTAGGTCCCAGGCAGAAAAGGTTATTGCCTTACTGCTATATCCTCTGGAGGTATAAATACCTTAAGTGTTGGGACAGGCATGCATATTAGAAACCAGGCTTGCAATTTCTCTAAATTATGCTCAAATCATCCTTCCTTGATCACTTAAGAATGGTGAAATGCAAACATGGGTATAGCAGGGCTCCACAAAATGAACATACTTCAGTTGCGACTACAGATCTGGGACCAGATCCAAAAAGAATTGGGTATCAAGGATAGCAATGGGAGTTAGGTACTTGAGTATTCTTGTGCTTTCCTCTAAAGTTCAAATGTTTTATCCGTTGCATTTTACTCTGTTGTGTTTCTAACACTGCCTTTATATAACTGGATTTTTTTTTCTTAAGATTTATAATTAAATTTATAATTACTTAGTGAACCTAATAACTGTTTCACTTTAATAGCAAACAGCATTTTTTTTCTTAGCTCTCTATTATGTCTTTCTTCTATACTCTTCCTTTTGTTTTATTTTTTATTGTTCCTTTTGTCTCCCTCATTATCTTTGCTATGTATCAAACACAGTCGTGGAATACATAACATTTTTTCAAGTTTTGACAAGTATGACTTAATGTCATCATTCTTGAGGATTAGAATGCCATCAAATTAACAGATTTGTGCTTTGAATCTCCTTGATGTCTGCTACTGAAACCTACATGCAGACATGCAAGTAATTTTCTTGCTTCAAGGTAAGACCAGATCTAATTAACTCAATACTGAAGTACAAGAAATATTCTCTGAGGTGAGGTGAAATATAAAGCAGGAAAAAAAAAGACTAGACGTGAAAATTTTTCAGAACATCTTACTCTGAGGTATGAAAACATATAGGTAAAGTATTCAATTTGTGTAACTGCTCACTCAGCTTCCCACTATAAAAACCAGAAAAAATTGTTTGAATATCATACAGCACAGGAACTGAAATTCAACTGCCCTTGAAATAAGGTATTGTCACAGGCAGAGAGGGAGCTTCAGAGAAAGTTTATTAAGGGAAGCCCTGCTGTTGGCTTATGAGGTGCAGAAAGGACCCCATCGCTTTCTAAACTCTTCCTCAGAGGGCAGCCTTGGCACAGCTGTATCCAGTGATTGCACCTCTGTACAACTTTGTCCTACATGATTAAGGTTGGAAAACCAGATATATTTATATAAAAATGAATGATTTATTATGATAAATGATTAGACAAAAAGATCTTAATCAGAATCTTTTGCTACACAGTAGAGAAACTAAACCCACCAGTATAGTATAGTGTACTGTATCAAAGCAATTATATTAAAGCCAGCAACAAAACCCCACAATAATTAGGAAGAGATTGATGTTACTCAGTCATACTGATGACCATAGGCAACTCTTTTTCACTCAGCCTTGAAGAGTAATGTGGGGTGTCCCCATTCAAGGGAGGAATTTCTGCACACAACAAGAAGGGATAAGTTAGAATAGCAACTTGAAAGTGTAAGTGGACTTTTATACTATAAAGTGATTGACTGTCAGATATATGTCTCAAGATCAGCTGTGTCAGCTTAGCAATTTTTGATGTATATTTTACTATATCTGACACACCTTCACCTCAGAATCAAAATTACCAGCTTTGGGGTTGATGACTCAGCATGGTTTTAGCATAATTCAACACCACAAGCAGGATGACACCACACCCCAGTTCAACCCTGAGAGCTTTACAAATAGGGCATTGTTTGTGTTGCTTTACTGCGTTACAGGCACAGAGTCTTCCTACAGGCATAAAACATGGACTCATAGGATAAAACATTTAAATTAATTTCTTCAAAATTTAAGCATTTATAAAATATTTAACGTATAATGAAATCCATTATAATAAAGGCAAAATATTTAAACATTAAACTGAGTTCTCTTTTTTATCATTTTATCCTGATTCTTGCTCTATTCCACTGATTAATGCAACCACAGGAAAAATAAAATAAAATAGATTCACATACGGTATCTAAGATATAAATTAGTGATGTCTTCTGCCATGGGGCAAATTAATCACTTTCATTTCCTCCTTAGATATTGTGTAGAGGAACAGCACTGTTTTGTTGTTGCAGTGTGAATATATCATAAAAGTGTCTATAAAATCCACAGAGAGTTAGAAGTCACTACTAAATATAAATTGATATACAGTAGAGAAGTTGATTTATAGCTGTTCTCATACACTGTAGCTGCCAGTAATTTTGGCTGTATTTTTTCCAGGAAATTTTAAACATTATACAGAAAAATATATATATATATATTTTTTTTAGTGCCCATGTATTGTTTGTTTGTTTGAAGATAAATCACATTTCATTGTATATTTCATTCTGGTTCTTTTTCTTTTCAAAATGAAGTTTAAGATCTCTTTAATATAATGTGTTATCTTTCACATAAGGGTCATATACTGCAGCAAAATACTCCATCACCCAAGGCTACTACGTGTTTAAAACAGCATCTTCACAGTCCTCTGAGAAGAAAGTGTTTACATCCAAAGTTTAAATGAACTAAATATCACATTTTTAGTTTGTGCTGGTTTAGCACAGATGGTGAAGTGCAATAGGTGAATTCTTTTAAACTGACAACCAAAATAGCCAATTGCCTGTAGGGATCCACCTCTGAGAAACACACAGCCTTAAAAGTTGGAAGGAAAGCTGGGGTCGCTCTCTTCCTTCCGGCTTCACAGGAGGTAAGGCAGTCCTGGCTCCCTCTCCTTTGGAGGGGGGGCTGGGATGGCCAGGCCAAGGCGGGGGTGGATGATGTGCCCCCATCCCAGCCTGGATCGGTTTTTTAGCAGCTGGAAACACCCTGCTGCTCCTCCTATGGGGGGGAGCTGGCCCAAGGCCTGGCTGCGGGCCTGGGCCCTTTCCCCAGCAGGGGGAGGGGAGCCTGCNAGACCACATGAAAGCAGATTTTCCCCCGGACGGCTGTTTCTGTGAGAGTTCCAACCCAGTGAAGAACGTTCCTGGGTTGTCAGTGGGACAAAAGTCCATAGTAGAACAAGAGACTCCTCTCCTGAAGAATTGATGAAAGACTATATTTAAACGGTGAAACTGACTGAATGTCATAAGTTTTGCCCCTATGTGGTTTGTAAGAAAGTGAGTACTTGTGGGGGGAGGAGAGGGGTTTTGAAAGTTTCATTTTCTCTTCTTTTTCTTATTGTGTGTTAATAAACTACCTTTTTACTTCTAAGTTGAGCCCGTTTCACCTTTTTTTCCTCCCAAAATCCTATCTCTCGATCAGGGAATGTGAAACCACCACATAAATGGTGCATTGGCCGGGAAAACAAACCAAAACTACAACATAGTTGCAAACAGATAACCTAGAATAATGACTTTTAAAAGCCTGTATTTCAATGGCTGACATAATACGTTAGTTTGAAACCCATTGACAAAGGTATGTGAAGTGGTTCAGTTCATTGTTCTTGAATGTTAAGCAAAAACCATAGCCCAGCAAGATGTGAAGTTACTGATGATGATGGGAAAAAATAAAAAAAATCAAGTACTTTTAAAACTACCAAAAGTGCACTCAGACAACTACAGACAACTGTTTCCATTAAAGCTGAATGAGAAACATCATAATTTCCCTTGATTGTTTTGGTAGGAATTTTGTCCCCTTGAGAAAGCACAGCTAAAGAAGAAACAAGAAGCTGAGGACAGAGGGTAAAATGATGCAGTAAATCTACCTTGCTGATTTTCCCTTGCTGCTTGATGAACAGTATTTTCTGAACTAGTCAGAGTAAATCAGTTTCTGGGAAACAGGAAGGATTGTGAGAATCAACAGGAGCAAACAGTAATTTGTTCTCAATTTCTTCTCATCTAAGTTCTTGTAAAGAAATTTCAGCAGCAAAAACATTTTACATTATTTTTCATTTATTTCTAAACATTCCCATTATATTTTCTCAGAATTCTTTAATTAAAAATAATCTTGATTTGCTATGAAAGTACTGACTAAGAGCTGAAAAGTGGAACATATTTGAGAAGAGTGTTTTTGAAAGTTCTTCTGTTTTTCAGTGTGTAGCTGAAAAAGGGTGGTACCAAAAATGAAAATATAATACTGAACTACAGAATCAATGAAAACAATTTGAAGAATTCTTTTATGCAGAAATAATTGATAATCTCCTTTAAGTACAAGATATGTCACATGGCTTTTAGAACAAAAGGGCTTAGTAAACTATCTGTGACAAAAAAAAAGGCTGATAATTTTGGCCTTGGAGTGAGAAACTATATAGTATTTCGTTGATGAATTACAATATTGCAATAGTCATTGAGCTTTGAATATAAGCAGAAATAGTTTTGCTTTTGCTGGAATGAATGAAGAATATTTGAGTGCAGATCTTGCAGATCATTTCCACTGAGTGTTTAGAGGGCACCTTCAGACTTATTTTTAAATAGCCTTAGGTCATAATGAAATAAACCAGTCTTTGTTTGTCATGATTCCTTTCAATTCCTCTTTTGTTTTTTATAAGAAGCAGAAGCACCTGAGATCATCCAGAAGCCTTTATTGGCCATGATAAAGGCCATATGTTAAGCTGCACAAATCCTCTTCGGCTTTTAGCATTTGGTTCCTTGGCATATCCCCAAGGAAATAGTGCAGCAGCTTTGGAGTTGCCTGCAAAATTGTCCTGTGATATTTCTGTGAGGTAGTTGGATGCACTGTTTTCTTGCCTCTCTGAAAACAAGTTTATTTTCATTTAGCTGAGCCTCATGAAAATGTAAACATTTACAGTGGCATTCATTTTACAGACTTCAGAGTGGTCTTTTTATCGTCCCAAATAAAAGGACAATAGTTTCTTTATTTGATGTAATGAATGAAGAGAGGTCAGTGAGAGAATAGCTACATCATTTCTTATTAAAATTTTCATTGCATAGAGTATTTCTTTCTCCATGTTTATAAGAAATTTAGTTCCTTCTAAGTCCATGATTTTAAAACTTTCAGATATAATTTTCCTTTTCAATAAGTATTGTTATTACTACAAATAATTAAAAGAAAATGATGGAGACTGAAGTAGTTCTCTGGAGAGAATGAACAAATATATTCTTAATGTATGAACAAACTGTAGAAAAAAAATACATGATAAAAATTCCCTTCTATACATACATTTGCTTTTGTCAGTGTTTTGTTTCACATTTCATCTATTGGAATCAATATAACCACATTTTAATGGAAGTTTTATAGGAAGATATGGCAATAATTCCATCACAAAGATTATCCCATCTTCTTCAGACAGTATCAGCATGTACTGCAGATTTTTTCTTTAAGCACAGACTCTTTGTCATATTAATTCTTACTGAATCATTCCTTTTTAAAACAAAATTGCTTGATCTACAGTAATCAATCTTCCTTTTACAGACAATCAAGGAGAAAGGAATGAGAGCAAGTTACTATCATGTAAGTCCTTACAGAATAATTAAAATGAGAAAAAAGTCATTACAACGAAAAATGGATCTTGATCCTCCCCTAGATTTCAGAAAATTGTGAAAGATATTTTACTCTTGTCATGCTTCTAAAAAGTTAGAAATAATTATGAATTCAGGAATGATACTTATTCCTTTGCTTATGCCTTAATTCTTTCAGGCCTGAAGTAAAAGTGAAAATATTGTAATATAAAAAGATATATGAGTCCTTTAGCAATTTGGAAGATCAGCAATTACAAAACGGAAGGAATTTTTTCAGTAAATATTATTTCCTTTAGGTTGACCAGAGTTATCAGTTTTGTGTGCTCTCCTTGCAAAGAAGGCCAGCACCAGCTGCCAGCTGATATCAGTTTGCAAGGAGAGCACACATGGCAAACACATTCCGTGTAGGCAAATACAGTGTGATCTCTGTGCTCCACTGGTCAGTGGCACAAGGGTATCGAACACAACCAAGAACAAAATCCTACTCAGGTGTCTGACCAGAAAAAAGGTTCTACTGGAGCAAAATCTGCAGGCTGCACTTTGTAAATTCATTTGCATTTTCCTTCTGTATAGACAGTCTCTCTAAAGATTTGATTTCCTGAGAAATCAAATACACAATATCTTCAGTATGAAAAATGCAAAACATTTACTGGGCTTTAAATAAAATATTTAAAGTAAACGTATTCATTCCTGAGCAAATGAAGACAGTCTGTCTTCAGTGAACACAGAGTAAGTGGTTGGGAAGTGTGGTGGTTACTGTTACTGAGTTTTGAGATTTCCCTCTGTGGAATTATTTTGAACTAATTTTAGACATCCTTGCAGACAATCTAATTACTTTAATTTATATGTTGTATATTGGATATTTAGTCAAAAAAATACTTTTGAATGTATCACTCCAGTTCAGCAATCAAATTTAGAGTATTAAAACTTCCTTAGATAAGTAAAGAATATGATCTCAACATCTCCAATTTCTATTTTAGGCGCGAGGACTTCAGTTTTCTTTTTTACAAAGGAGGACTATTAAGTGTTCCAGCCTGGAATCATCACATATTTATGGAATAACTGTGTAATTATTGTGTGTATGGATTTTTTATGTGGATACAGTATTCTTTTTCTGTGTTACTCAAGGAGTATTTATCTGAGGCAAAGCCTTTGATAAATGACAGTTTACTCCTTTGTTTGCATAAAAAACCATCAGATGTTCCTCATGATTGATGTAGTAGGGACAGAATTTGCATACTGAATGGTAAATTCATTTCAAAATGCCAATTTTTTGCATAAAATGTTACTTTGAATTAGCTGAGACTAAGATAAAAATATAAAATTTTATTGCAAATCAAAGAACTAGGATAATGCCAAAATCTGGATATGTATTGAGAAGCAAGAAATGAGAAAACTGTCTCAAGATGACAGTGTAAACTTTTCTTGTTAATCTGTGCATAATTCACTACGATGTATTTCTGTTATAGTCTTTTGTGATTGCTACTACCATTTACGTTTGAAAGTGACAGGTTATTTTGAACTGAAAAACGAAATTTAAAATACAAAAGTATTTTTAAGCTATGTATTCTGACAAACGGAAATATTGGAATTTATATTTTTGCAAGAAAATTGCAGTAATAACAAAATTCTTCAAAATAGTTTTGGTGATTTCTTTAAGCAAGCTTGTTAAGTTATATTTCATAATACAAGAAAGGTGTTATTGTGTAATTATCTATCAAGTAAAGGTCTAGAAACTACATTTCCAAAGAGGGAAGAAGTATAAGGGTAATTAGTTCATTAAAATTTAAGCACTATAAATTTGTCCTGAGCATACATTTTTGAGTCTATATTGCTATGAAGAAAAAGATTTGACTGTCAGAGGAAAGTTTTTTTCCCAAAGCATTTGGAGAGGATATTTAAAACATGCACACAAAAAAAACCCCCAATTTTGAACACCTTTTCTTCTAACTTCGAATGAATTAATCCCATTTAATCTTATATTTCCATACATAGCTCCAGATTTGAACCAATACATTCTGAATTTAATTTTCAGTCAAGAAAAAAATAAGCATTTTGGACAACATCCATTGTAAGATGAGTTTGCTCACTCTCTAGAGGTTCCTGGTTCCATTTACTAAATATAAAGGGTGACCATAGAACTAGCATAAACATATCAGGTGTCTATGTGGAGTATATAGATCAACCATCTGTATTTATTATTTAGATTTATTTTTGTAAATCCTGAAGAGTTATTTCTTAAGGACCAAAAATGTTCATAGATAAGTGAATAGAGCCTTCACAAAGAGATCATATGGTATGTCTTGATTCCCTGATGTGTTTCTGGTTTGATCTTATCCTGTTTTCATGAGATCCAACTTCCATTTGATCACTGGCATAAGAATCATACACCTGCTATTCAAGCCAACAGGAAAAGCTCTTTACATATATATTTTTACCAGCAAACAGAAATTATGTCCATTAAACAATATGGTTTGGATAAAGAATTTCTACAATAATTTTTCCTACCTGTTAAAAGATAATTTTAGCATAAATGGAAAGGCTAATGACACAGATAATTGGGAGAATAACATACATCACAATACTTAAAATGTAGAGAGTATTAATGAAAATCATTCTGATTAGAAAACACTGGTATTCAATCAGAGGTGTTGATAGGTGGTCTAAGTGCCACCAAGACTCCCACTAGAATCTACTTTTGCTAAGCCCTGCCATTATTTAACTGTGTTTCAGTGGCATGAGAAGATGTACTGCTTTTATATTCATTACATGAAAAAGAAAAAAAAAGATATTTAGAAAATGGAAATTAATGTTATTCTTCAGAAAATTTAAAACACTTCAAGTATATAAAATCTGGATCAGTTAATTAGATTTTACAAAAGAAAATTTAGTGGTGTTAAAAACAGCACTATACTCTGTCAGCACTTATTCTTTGGTGCTTTAAGTTTCAAGAGGTGTATTTTACTGTTTGAAAGGAACTGGTCAACAATTCATATGAGTGGAGAACAGAAAATTCTTAATCTAGAATTCATAATGCATTACAGGTTGATGCAATGAGAATGGCAATTCTTTCAGCTTTGTCTGCTACACTACATAATTCACAGGGTAATTCACCTTGTGTATAAGAAAAAACAAAAGGCCAGAAGTAAAGCTGTAGGTAGTTTGTAGCTCTGATCTTTACAAAATCTTAGTGGCGGAAACATTTAAGCAGCACTGTAAATAAAAAAATATGTAAATATACAATGACTGTAAAATATATGTCAAAGTAACTAGCTTCTATGGGAAAAAGCATGCCTCTCAATGAGTAGTACTGATGAACTCATGCCTGGTTTGAAGGTAGATAATACATTAACTGACACAAAATATAGAATGGATAACATCATCAAACTGATGAATTTATGTCTTAGAGAGTTTGCTGACATCCATGAAACAAAATGCCATACTCAGGCAGATACTGAAACTTATTTTTATGTGTTTTGTTCTTTTCTCTAGCTTCTCCAAAATCTGCACAAAAAAGACATTGTGGAGAAAAAAAAAATCAAACCAAAATCCCCCTGAAATTTACCCAACACCCCAAACAGCCCCTAAATAAAAATCTATTGTGAGAGTCCAGGTTTGAAGGCTGATAAGACCAATGAAGTCAAGCATTTTTAAAAATTCCAGGAAAGGAAAGATTCTGCCAGTATTTTTGTTTTGCCTTGTTAGACTATTTACTTGACTTAATTCCTTTCAAGTATAATTCAGAACCTGCTTTGGTGTTTTGAGTGCACATAATTAATTTTGTTGCATGACCATTTCCCTAGATGTGATCACTTTGTTTAACTCTAATGAAACTTTTATTAAACTTGATATGCCTGAAATCATGCAAACAGTTTATCATTAGCATTTTGCAGTCTTATATTATTGAAATTCACACTTTCACACCTTCATTGCATGGTTGAATTGTTACATCTTTGATAAGAATGTGGAAAAACCTTTCATAATCAAAGCAGGTTATAGAATGGTAATTGAATGAAAAGGTGAGAACTTCACTCCCTCCTCCCGCCTAAATCAAAATGAATCACAACACAGCAAATCAAATCAGTTTGCTATCCATACTCAGCAAAGATTGCTTCTTTTGCATAATGATTTCAGCAGTAAATGTGTGATTTTAAATTTTCTCTTTAGTTCTCCTAAGACTTCAGTCATAGATGAACATCATCTTCCACATGCAAGTGTACAATTACTTGCAACTTCTAGGACTTTGAAAAAATCATTAATAATTGCCTCTTTTGGAAATTTCAGTTTTGGAAATTTCAAAAGCTTTGCATTATCCATTGCTCAAGTTGGCATACTGTATAAGACCACATGGAGAGAAGGAAACAGAGAAAGGGAAGCTAGTGAAAGAAATCACAGACCAGTGTTCTCTAAAACTGAGTATCAAGGTTCTGGAATAAAGGGACTACCCGAAAGATGTCTGGAAAAAGCTGACTTACAGATTTATTGACTTATAGATTAAATATGATTGTAAGATATCTGTGTATTCAGCAGATAAATAATGGTTTGAATTACTTCAGAATAATATTTTGGGTAAATTACACAGGTAGAAAAAATTATTAAAATATAAAAAGTATATTAAAATAAAACAATATTTGTAGATAATAGTCAGATAATTGTTGCTTCGGGTGTCCCTCTGGTCAGCCAGCACTCAGCCTGGCAACCCGGTCAGCTCGGACACCTTTCAACAGGATCAATGTGTGNAATAATAGTCATACTTGCAAATTCAGTGAATTTAATTTGCATTCAAAATAAATATACTAGCTGAAAAATTATGAACATAGTGTACTATTGTTACAATACCATTATTGTTAAATAAACTTGATTTAAAGCTAGGTTTATAAAGTCATGGGAGTCCAGATTCTTTAAGATGGTAAGATGAAAGTTCTACTAAATATGCTTTTGCATTTGCTCTAGTCTAGTGTTGATTCTTTGCTCCTGTGACAGGTTAATCCAGCATTGTGTTTCAGATAGAAAAATGGTGGTGTTGTATCCAGTAACATGCCACATAAGAAAATCCAATTGTTTACAAATACATTTTCAAGCCGTTGTGATACAGAGTACAATTTGCTGTCATTTACCAAAAGCCGTAGGCCAGTGTATTATTTCTGACAAGAAATTTATGATGAGAGATTTTGCCAAGAAACTACCTAAGAATGAACATGAGTGTGAATTAGTATGCAGTGCAGTAAGAAAGGAGAAATAATGTAAGACTTCTTGTCACTCAGGACCAGAATCTATCACCCAATAGAAGAGATTCACTGTGGTACTGGACACAAAATATCAGGCATAAGATTTGTTCTTGTCAGCTCAGCTACCAGAAGCAACAAAAATATGTTATGTAAAATGGTCTGCAAATGGAAGACACAAAAGATAATAGAAAAGGGGAAGGAAAAATAAAAAGAAAAAAGGGAACCGTTTTCATGTGGGTGAAATAGGGCAAAGAAGTCATGGTGTCTGAATCATTTTCAGAACACTTTATAATAAAATATATAAAATGTGTTCTGAACAACTGAAGTATTGGCTCCTGTCTTCACAGTGTATTCTCTGTAGGGACTGCCAGAACGATTTTGAGGTAAATATTCTGATTTTCAGAGCGAGTTTGCTAGAATAACCTCAGTTGTTTTTTGCACCAGATGGTTTTGGACATACAGGATGAAGAACATACGTCAGCAGAGTAGAGGACTGATCTTAACTGACACCTGTTTCAGAATAAATATTCGTGCTTTCTATTATTATCTGATATCTATTACCTATTATCTATCTATAATTATTATTATCAGCTTGCTATCTTGTTTGATTTACTTGTTTGCTATTACAAAGTCCACAAATAAAACAACCCAGAGCTCAACCTTGGGTTTTTTTCATAGAAATGTTTACGACATTTTGGAGAAATCTAGGAAACAAGCACATACAAACTGTTGGAGTTGCATTCACTTTCATATAGCAGTAACATTAAATAAGAAGTTCATGGCTCTGCAGGTATATTTTAATTTAACCCTGACATTTAATTGGCCTATTTAGACAGAGGAACATGTAGAACTTTCATGTAGTATTTGTTAATTGCAATAATTTGCATTTTGCCTTCATTTCACAATTTGGAGACACCTTTTTCTTTGCTAAAACTGAATTTCTGTGGGAAGGTCATGTTTCCAAACAGTTGATTTGAGAGCAGATACAGGGACAATAGGCAGGATTGATGTCTTACTACAGCCGGCCAAGAAAATATGGGACCCTACACTTAATGAACTGTTTTATATATCAGACTGGATTCCATGGCTGGGATAATTGTCTCTTTGGGGAAGAGGAGAAGTATTAAAATGTTAATAAAAAGAACCCAAATGGGAATGTCTTAAGAGTATTTTGTTTTGAACACTTTTTTATTAAAAAAACTAAGTTCCTTGTCGGGCTAGTTCATTACCAGTAAGCTGCATTATTTTGCCTTTTCCTTTTTAGCATAACATTCAGAATTGATATTGCAAGGAGGATTGCATATACCACATTATTGAAGGAAAGATGCATTTAATTAGGAAGTTACATTGAATTAAAGAACAAACCTCCAGTTTTCATTTGCTTGTTTATTCAGGGCTTAGATGTGTTACAGAATTTTTTGTTTGTTTTTTTCTCATACTGTAAGTTGATAATTAGCCAAAAGGTTATTTAACAAGTATCTTCTGCTTATGCAAACATTACATCCTGGTTTGTAAAAAACATGCTGAATTCCTGTCTGTTGCCTTTTTTACAGCCCAAATGACACTTCTAAATCAGGGTTTATCATGGAAAAGAGAAGAAAAATATTCACCTTTTTTCCTTACAAGGAAGTAGACATGACATTTGTAATATACAACACATAGAACCATAGAATAACTACAATAGCACCATTCATTCACTGATCTTTGGCCCTTTGCCTGCTTTCTGGAAGCATGTTCATACAAATCAGCAGCTGAATGTTTCTTTTTAAAGAAAAAAAACCCAAACAAACTGGACTCACTGATTGTACTTGAATATAAAGACCTTAAAATTATGTTATGACTATAAGAAACCTGGTATACCTAAACCTATTTGCTTTGAAAATTTTCACATGAATGTTAAGATGGATGTTAGTCAGTTTCCTGGATTTCTGAGGTACCGTATATATTTTTAAAATTGTTAAGCTCCTGATGTGACCTCACTGAAGAGTTCATCTGGCAGAGAATCATGATAATAAACACAGTTACATTTGCTGGAGTTTTCTCCTCATTGTTTTAGTCCCTTCTTTTTACTGCCTGATTTCTCCTGTCAGGTTATGCTGGCATGGTGTGTCTTCAATTTGCTTTTTCATCTGCAAAGGCTGCCATTAACCAAACAACACTCCTTAATGATGTGTGATGCTCTTTATCTGTTTGCTCTTCACTGTAACCTGAGCCAGTTCTTAGCCCTCATGTGGATCAGTCATGGGGATTCCATTAAAACAGGATGACTTGAGGATCTGAAATTGCAGTCCTGTATCTCCCTCCAGTCTTGGAGAGAAGCCTCTTTTTTTTACTTGGTTTTCCTTTTTTTTCATTTTTTAGAGACAAGAGGAAGAAAAAATGAAAATCTCAGGCAGATCACAAGTCAGAGCAAGTTTTCATAACTCTGACAAACTCCTGTTTGTTCTGCCTTATTGTTTATGGTCATAAAATTTCCCTTTCAAAGACCAGTTTCACTTTGTTACAGCCTCCTTTCAGGTACTGGTAGAAAGTGGTAACGTCTCCCCTGAGCCTCCACTTCTCCAGGCTAAGCAACCTCAACTGCAACCTCCCTCAGCTGCTCATTAGATTTGTGCTCCAGCCCCTCTAGCAGCTCTGTGGCCCTTCTCTGGTCTCACTTCAGCACTTCCATGTCCCTGTTGTAGTGGAAGGCCAGAACTGGATTTAGACACAGAATTAGGGATGTGACCTCACCAGTGCTGAGTACAGGGGGGACAATCACTGCTCTGGTTCTGCTGGCCACACTGGTTCTGACAGGAGCAAGGACGCAATTGTGCTCCTGGGCTCTCTGCTGACTCATACAAAGGTCTATATAAAATGATTAAAAAGCAGACCAAGAAATATTTTGGAAAATAGCTTGACAAATACGTGAAAAGTATTCATTAAACAGGAAGACTGCCAAAAATTCTGTTAGGTCAACAGATGAGGAAGTTGGAATAGGAATGTTCAAGAGAGATGAGAAAGATAAGATGAGAATAGAAGAAATAAAAGCATTGTTTGCATTGGTGTTCACTGCATAGGAGCTATGGGAGGTTTGTCCTGGAAATTTTGTTTTAATGAGGAAAATTAAAGAAATTGTTGCAGACTAGCATATCATTAGAACATATTTTTGAACAAAATGGTAAGGTGAATCATAAGAAATTGTCAATTTTTCATCTGCTGCCCAGAAGAAATAAAAAAAGTCAAATTGCTAATGTCATAATTTATCACTTAAATTAATTTCAGTAGAACACAATGTGTTAAATATAATATTTCTTTTTTTAATAGGACTGGAAAAATATAGACCAGTCTTCTATATCAGGGAAATTATTACAAAGTATAATAAAGAATAAAAGAAGCTGAAAGATGAATAAATCTCATTAAAAATACTTTATAGTAATGAAGATTCAAGATGGATAATTTAAAAAAACCCTTTTCTTTTGCCTCAAATTTAATAAATTTTTTGGAAGGACACAATATCGCAAACATAAATGATCCCAATATTGTGGAACCATATATAAATGTTTAGTTTAGGATAAAATCAAAAATATTTTCAGACTGTAGGATTTGCTCTTCATTGACTGTAATGGATAATCTCACATTTCTCTCATACAGATCTGTGAATTTCCCTTTCTTATTCTATGAATTATACCTTTTAAATTTAATTTAATGTTAGTCATGCTATAAACTGGGAAATAAAACTTCTTAGGTAATTGCTGTGAGTAGATTTGAAAAGATAACATAAATCTAGGATAATATTTGTCATTGTACAATTACAGGGAATAAATCCCGCCATACTCTTCTATGATAGTGTTCAATATATTTATAAATAATGTGGGTAGAGTATCATTAGTGAAGTTGTGAATAACAATGGCACAAAAACATCCAGATGTCTAAAGACTGACCATAAAGAGTTGGTACAAAGATTTAATTGTGACTGAGCTTACAATATTTTAAAAGTGGGAAATAAAGTCATAGTTGAAATGTGAATTGTGCACATGGGGGAAAAAAGTCAAGTAAGACACAAAACAATCCTAAAGATTTTACTTTGTGATGTACTCTAAATAGAACTACTCCAGTTCAGAACAGTTTTCTTTGACTAATTTTTGATTCTTTAATGAAAACCTGAACAATGTTCTGTGGAAAACCTAGAGATAAGATCAGGAATTATTAACAATAAAATAGGGTATAAAGCAGAAAATATGACTATCCCGGTATAAATCCCTAGACTATCTGCATCTTAAGTGCTTTGTACAGTTCTACTTCCGCCCACTGAAATGTCTGGTAGAAATAGAAAAAGGTATGGGAAAAGTGATAAAAGCCTTATCACTGCTGTGGATTAATTTATGTACTAGAGAAATTAATTAACATTCTTTACTTTGAAAAAAAGGATGAATCATAGAATCAAATGGTAATGGCCCAAAAATCACAGTTAATAAGAGGCAAATATACAGTGATTATTCACAATTTCTTACTGTGATTAAGAATTCATCAAATGAAACTATTTGTTGCAGGCTAATATAAAAGTTGGTATGTATGGAACTCTTTGCCTTGGGATGTTGATTGTGCCGTTGCGCCAAAAGCACAAATGGACTCAGAAAGGAATTATTCAAATTAGCAGAACAGAATTCCACTGAAGGCAACACAGAGATAAATGTAACACTTTGACTCATGGGTGGCTTGAACCTAAATTGTTGCTGCAAGCTTATCTGCTATGCTCTCTTGCCAAATGTTCAGTATTGGTCACTATCAGGGCCAGAGTATTTGACTGAATGAATCTACCATTGCCATGCTTCTTACTTCTTTGTCTATTGCTTGAAATGGCATGGTAATCTTTGTAGTACTCAATTTAATCATCATGTTTTGAAAATCTTAAGGCAATATTCCATGATCTGAATTTAAAGAATCTTTTGTGCTAACAAAGGATAATTCCTCCAGAACGAGGTTAATTGGTTCTACTTCCAGTTGTCTGGAGTTTCTTTATTCAGAAGTTGTCTATTGTTTTGAATTACACTCTGACAAGCTGTCTTGGCTGCTGTTGAGTTGAAAGAAAAGATTACTCTCCTCAACACGCTGACAGCTGTTCAACTATGCCTTGCTGACAGAGGTTATTATTCTTGTAGGTATGCCAAAATGAAGAGATTTTTTTTTTCCATCAGAATTATCCATGTCAAGAAACACTAACGTCTCAATGTTTAAATCAGCTCAAAGCTCTTTGGCACAACCAAAAGAGTCAGCACACACATATTTATATAGGAGATCTGGAAGATCAAGAATCTAGGAGATACATGACCAACATAATTTTTGTCTCTTTTAAAGCTGCAAAAAAAAATCCTTATTCTGGACTATTGTGAGGAAAGCAAGGTTGGAGGAAAGAAGGAAGGGAGAAAACGTGACACAAAATAGATACAGCTAAATTGTTGGGTGAATTTATCTCTGTAATTGCCTCATTGAGGGCTTGCTCTATATTTTGTGCAGCCGCCATTAAATGGAGGTTATGGGAAAAAAATATTGAATGTAATCTGTAATACAGGTACACACAGTTTTCAATAGCCCCTTCTAAACCAGTATAGTTAAGTGTCATGGTTTAGGAATGGTACTTCCCAACTGAGTGCCCTCACCAAGACTCTCCCAAAACACATGCAGCTCTGTCTCGCTTCCCCTTCCCCTCCCCTTTCCCACTGGACCTGAGATCTCAGGATGGACCTGAGAGTTGGAGGAACAGAAGGTGAAGATCATGGGCTGAGATAAGAAAAAAATTACTGGAAAGAGCAATGGGATAAGAAAAGGAACAGTAACAGCAAAATATTAATAAGAGAAGTATACAAAAAGAGAGTGCTTCACATGCACAAATGCTCTCACCAGAGCACGTGACTGTAACCAAATACCAGATGGCTCTCCCCACCATGTCCTCAACTCAAAAGGAATCCCTTCTCTATGGAAGACAGTCCCTTTCCCCTTCCCCAGCAATGATAGATAGGTATAGGTCGGTATAGATGTAGATATATAGATAGGTATAGGTATAGAACAGCATCAGAGTCCCAGCCATGTCTCCCTCCTGCCTACTGCAAAAATTAACCCTGTCCCAGCCAGAACAAGGACATTATGTCAGTACAGTATCAGTGAAGATCAGACCTTATTAAAAGGGTATTACAAAACCATGATTTTTTTTAAAGGATTCAGGGCATGACAAAGAAATAAAATGAATGGAGAAACATGTTTACACATGAGGTTGTTTGTTAAACCCACTTAAACAAAATAGGAAGGGTAAAATGGAAGGAAAATATATGTAATGACTTAAGCAAAGTTTTCCATCATAAAAAAGAGGAACCTGTGTCACTCACTGCCATAGAATAAAATTATTTTTGAAAGCTAAATAAAGTAATAAAATTTAATTAATATAATAAAAGAATAATATTATTACTAATGAAAGATAACTTTAATTTTGTAAGGGGGTAAAATATTTTTATTCTAATGTAAAGGGCAGTCAATTAGACAGTCCTCTTTAGGGAAACTGATTATTCAACATATGAGGATTTGCGGACATGTAATATAAGTTTTATTAATTACCCTTTTATGTCTTCTTACTCTCTTTTACTGTACTCTTATCTAAAATTCCTTTCCTTATGGGGAAAAGGAAGATTTTCAGAGAAAGAGGGACTAATCAAAGCTTCATGAAGTTGCCTGGGGGAGACAGAAAAAGAGGGAAGGGAGATCTAAGGATTGTGTCTTTGCAGATGGAAATATCACATATAGGTAAAGACTATACACATATAATTCTAAAGTACATGTGACAATAATAGTCTTTACTAGTTCACCTGATGTGAATAGGTTGAATAGGTTAATTTACAATGTCAAGTATTTCTGGCAGGTCTCTTAGTGATGTGTTCAAAGTGTTGATCAGGGGAGCAGTGTGGTTCTTTTTACTGTGAACAAATATAAAACCATTTGAATTAGGCATTTAGCAACATTTGATGAGAACATCTCAGAATGAAAGATATAGACAAACTAAAATAGTTTTAACTACCTGGTTAACGTCTGTAGGAAATGTAGTCTGACAGCAGTCAAAGGGGCTCAAGGTCTCTTCGCAGGTCTTCTGTAAGGAACTGGATGAATGCAATACATTAAATAAACACCATGATGATTTTTTAATTTGAAAATAGTTATCTCAGTGCAATAAATACTAATAAAAATCTTTCTGTAAAGCAATTTTAAAACAAGAAATATAAGTTTTAATTTTATGCTCTGTTTAGCAAACAGCTACAGCGGCAGACTTTTAAACAATATAATCACATTTGTCACTGTATTCTGCACGAGATATAAATTAAAAGTAGAATGATTAATGATTCTTATAGGAGGCTTTTCCATATCTAATATAATAGAAAAGTGGGGAAAATTGAATTATTTTACTATTATTTACTGTATATTTCTTCAAAATATTTCATAAACATAAGACACTTAATCCAACCAGATCCTCAAGCATAGACAATTCTGCCGCTAAAGATTAGCACTTTAAAAGTATTTACAAACCAATATTCAGTCAATCTGTATCATAAACTATATCAGGAAATCATACATATGACCAAGAGTAATGTCTTTAAAGTTCCTGGGCAAAAACGACGATGGGGAAATAACTCAAAGAAAATTTGTTATCCTAATACAAAATATTCACTTGTGCGATTGAGATTAAATGAGAATGCTCTCAATAACTAACTTTGAAGTCATAGAGGAAATGAAGAAAGTTCCAGTTTTATGGCTGTCTTATTGAGCCAACAGCAATGTTATGAAGCCAAATTATCAGCCCAGCATTTCAGAGAATATCTGCTAGTCTGTTCTTGATAGATTAGTGTAGTCTGTTGGCATATTTCTCCATAGAATAGTTACACATTCTTAACAAAATTTTGGCCAATAACAGCAAAATATTGCCTTGCCCTGGTAAAAGGAGCAAAGTTTAATGAATATAGTATTGATATAGGAACTGTAATTCAAACTGAAACTTAATAGGGAAAACATATCTATGGTGATATAGCATAAAGTTAAATCAGGCCAAAGTATTCAATGTCATCACTGGAATTGATTTCAAATTAACATTAATATAAAGATTACAACAATTTAGCCATTCATTTCCAGGAATAGACCTAAAAATGGGTGAAATTCCAGCTATGAGTTCGCAACATCTAGTTTTCAGGAAAGATTGGAAGTATAGATTCAGATCAATGTTGTAAATTCAAAAATAGGAAGACAGCCATTGAAGCACGGGTAGATTGCAGCAATTGTGGTAGATACAGTACTTCAGCAGCATGCAAAAGCAATTTTAATTAGTTCTAAAGACATTGCTAATTTTATCAGTCCCCTTTCTTTGAAGTGATTGAGCCAAAATATCTTTTATTTGCAGAAGCATCATTTTGACCATTTGTGCTGAGCTAAAGCCAGTTATAGTGACATAGCTGGGAACATAGTTTAGTTTAAATTTTCCTAAAAGGTAATAAGAGTGTTTAGATTTTTAAACTAATTTATTTCTTATATACACACACGGTGAGTATAAGCATCTACTCAAAAAATCTACATTATAGAGCTGAAGTGAAAAGAAAGAAACTGCAGATTTTTAGTTCAGGAATGCTGAACATCCCAAGCAGCAGTATTCTACTTTACTGTAATAAGCAGACTCTGCACTTATTTCTGTGCTGAAGTATGGAGTAGTGAAATAGATAACAGTAGTATGTTTCCAAAGGGTTTTCACTTTTTAAAACAAGCCAAAAAGTTTCAAAAGCTTTCCTAGATACATATCCATCTTTTTCTTTCTAAATTTTTTGCCTTTTGCTGTCTATATCTCATTTTCCCTTTGATGCCTTTTCCATTGGATAATAGAGTAGATTATCTAGGTTTTTCATCTTTGAGAATGTCATTATTTATACAGTACAAAAAGGAATTCTGGGGGGTTTTAAGTGCTTTCTGTAAAAAATTAATAGTATGAACAGACAAAAACCCATTATGTCCAGATTCATGCAAGGTTTTTATTAAATACACTTCTTAAAAATAAAT
>VXBB01020882.1:1221676-1267649 GCA_013399915.1 Illadopsis cleaveri
TTTTTTTTTTTTCCCCCGTTAAAAACTACATTTGAAAATTTGGAAACATTACCCTGAGCCAATATACCCAATAGTGAATTAGAAAAAATTAATTTATTGTCTCCTATGAAAGAACATTTTATTTTACCATCTATGGGATTTCTCTTCACTGCAGACTGCCATATTGCACTGAGGTAAAAATGTGACATAGATTAGAATATAAGTGGAAACCTTCTCTTGCAGTATTTAAAACAGGAGAGGTTGCAGAGTACAGTTAGAGTTGGAAAGTTTAGTGGGAAAAGAATGCCTGCTTTGGAAGAAATATTTTCTGGATGACCTAACATGGCTCATCCCTTCTAAGATTCTGCCGAATAGCAACATAAAGTTGTCTCTGGTGTGTAGAGTTTTTTAATGTTGACACTAATGGTCTACAGATCTAGAGTCAGAGTACAATTCTGAAACATTTCAGCCACCATGATAAGTGCTTTAACAATAAACCCTGGAGGAATCTGGTGTTACCCATGTTAAAACACATGCAGAGGTCTTTTCTTTGAACAGCCATATCTTAGAGGTGGTGCCAGGACAACTTGAGAGACAGGTCACCTTCAAAAAGTGAAGGCACATAAAATCTGTCTTTAGATTGTAAAGTTTTGAAAAAATTACAGTTCTCATATGCTCACTTTTCAGGTGCTCACTGCAGCCCACAGGAAATGCTATGGCTTCCCTGATTTGGAATGGGAGCCATTCACTTAAAAAAAAAACAAACCAAAAAAACCCCAAAAAACAGGGAAGAAGAAAGCTGAAGCCATAGCTTTGGCACATGTCACTCTGCATCAGGTGCATCTGTTCTCAGATTCATAAATTTCCCATCTCGCAGACTCAGAAACGCATTAAGCATGTGAAATGGAGTCTTTGGGGGGATAATACTGTCATTCCCCATGACCACCTTCAGCTGACTTGAAGTACACATTTTGCCTCATGAATGCTAAAGTAAAAGCTAGACTCTCCCACTGCTTCCCGTAAATGAACTCAAATACTTGAAAGATAGAGAGATGGCATCTTATACCAGTAACATATGCAGATTAATATATTTCTATAGTACAAAAATTGTCTAACACTGTTTTTTCTCGTTCCTCCTTCCCTAAGGAAAAATTTACAACAATTAAAACATAGAGCAGTTTATAATTCTGAGTCTGTTTTTTCTAGTTCCTATATTCAAAAGTTATGCTATACAAAAGACTTTCAGAGAATAAAATACCAGGAACAAAACACCTGCTTAAATATACTGAAATTGATTTACTACATATACCAAAGAAAATAGAGTAGTAAAATATTCCCTTGGGACTGCTATTTGACATCTCAATCCCTTAGATTTCTGGATGCACATAGGGCTTTCCTGTGATGTTTTCTAATTTTTAAGTCAGAAGTTTAAACAATTTTACCTGTTATCAAATCTGACATATAACTCCCCTCAATAATCTCATTTTTATGTATTCCTAGGTGCATATAAAACAGTATGACATATATGACCTATTATGACCTATTAAGATTACAGTTCCTCTGGCACTAATTAGTAAATGCACCTTGAATTTTAAATAAATAGACACTGGAGTAGTTGCTAAAGAAGAACAGGAAAATAAAATGTGCATATGCCATTCCCTAAAGCCAAAAGAAAAGTTCAGTCTGATTTCAGGCTGCTTTAATGCACATGAATGTCAAAAGGAATAACATATGTGTACTGGAGTGTGGGTTTTCTTATCTCTTTATATATAAAAATACTTACCAAAGGCATACACATAATTATTTGAATAAGTCTATTGTTCTAAAAGGATTTTTTTTTTAACTCTGCAGTTCACTATGTTCCATTGTGTACTTAAAATAGAATACAAATTATTTGCTGTCTGTACCAGCTTGGAAGATTAGAAGAAAAAAAATCTCAAACCTAAAATAGTTATGTATGAATACAACATCATGAGTCCACGGCCTAATGAAGGAGAATAGAATAGGCGAGGATTGTCTTGGTTCATTTCTATTGTCATTTTTTTCCTAGAATTGTACTAGAAAAAAATCTGAGAAAAAAATAAATCCAAACACAAAACCATCAGACAAGTGAGTTTCAAAAAGCAATTTGAGGACCAACAAGAATTAAGTATGGCTCTTACATCTTTCGAAGTAAAACTGAGATCCAGAACAATCTCTCTTAGTCATTGCTGACTGTAAAGAATCTCAGGGCACCCATGAACTCCCTTTTCACTTCAGCATTATCTTGGCACCCGCAATGCTGCACTGGGTTCACACCTCATCCAATCTGCTTAAACCCCAACCCTTTGGTTTTCCAAACTAGGCAGAAAAATATTTGCATCTTTACATTGTAATCACCTGTGAAAAATAGAAGCCATCTGATCAAGACTGATGTAGGTTAGCCCCCCTGTGTTTCCTTTACTTTACAGATGAAGACAACTGCCATTTTCATCGCTCAGTCCATGACATCTTCAAATGCCACTTTTAAAGTAGATGAGATACCCTAAAAAGGTCTTGTCCTCTCTATTGCCATCAAAGGCACTCTGGCATGATTAGTGTTGCTGTGAATAAACCAGTTCAGATTAGTATAGAAGCAGCTGTCTAAATCTGTTGTAGGTGATAACAACAGCTTAAACTGTAAATGCTAACAGGCAGCAGATTATTTGGTCTATGTGTGTGTGTACGGGTAAATGTCTGGAATTGAGCTTTGGCATTTTCAACCAGAAACTTGCTAGCTGCAACCAGTGTGGACTGGTCACGATGTCTGATAACACTTGAACTGAGGAAAAGTGACACATCCTGAATCCTACAAATAATAGAGACACAAGAGAGAAACACCAGTCAGGAAGCTACGCATATGCACATACACTAATTAAGTTGGAAAGTTCAGGGTTTGGGCTTCTGGGAAGAAAGTGTTAAAAAAAGGATCTCTTGAGAACCGGTCTCAGAAAGAAAAAGGGTATGAAAAAGTGGAGTGTGGTCTGATTCAGGGATACAGAAGCATGCTGCTCTTACATGAATACAATGATATTTCTTTTCAAAGTATTTGTGCACATTGACCATCTCACAGAATCACACAATAGCCTTATAGCTTTTTATCCCAGGCAACAGTGACAGGACAAGAGGAAATGGTCTCAGGCTGCACCACAGAAGGTCAGGTGAGACATAAGGAAGAATTTCTTTATGGATAGAAATTGGATATGGATAGAATCCATATGGAAATATGGATAGAATTTCTTTATGGATAGATACGGATAGTTTAGCATTGGAATGGACTTCAAAGGAGGTAGTGGAGTCACCATCCCCAGAGGTATTCAAGAAACTACTGGACATGGCATTTAGTGCTATGGTCTATTTGACATGGTGGTGACCAGTCAAAGGTTGCAGTCAATGATTCTATGTGATTGGAGCAAAGATACTGGAACTGGAGTATGATGCTGGAGGTCAGAGATGAGTGGAGCTAAATGTTGGGGGACATCCAGGGACTTAGGCTGAAACTGTAAGCTGCTGTCCAGACCTGACTGTCAGCTTGCTCTCCCTGGACAGCAGGGATCTCTGTGAGGAAGGGAAGCTGACAGCTATTGAACATAGCACTTTTTAGAGTGTGTGAGACAATCAAACAGGGTAAAAGCCTGAAGGTTCTTTAATAAATCCCAGAATACAGAACCACTGCAGGTTGTTCGTTCCTCTGTCCCAGCCATAATAAAACCTTACATGTCTGAATCTGGGCAAGGTAAATTCCATCTAAATTTAAGTTATGGGAAGACATTGCCTATAATAAAAGAGGTATGAACCTCTCAAGGATGCCGAGCAACCACAGCTCAGCACTCTTCCCAGTCTGACAACACTCCTTCTTGTCAGCAAATACCAGCTACTGTGCAATTGAGTGCTGAGACACAGAATTTTTTCTCAAGCCAATGAAAGCTGTCATTACATAACAAAGAACACAATTTTGCCAGCGACAGAAAATAGGCAAAGAAGTAAAACTTCATGTGTTGGTGTTCAGATTGAAGGCCCCCATTCCCAGCATTAATCCAAGGGTTTATTCAAAAACTATACAAAATGTGTAAATAGCATTGTAGGAGGAGACAGATCTCACAGACAAGATGTTACCTGGAAGGTTAACTGTAGTTCATCTTTTTCATCAATTTCCAAAGAAATGGGATCCAGGAGATGAACAGCATACCTCAAATGACTGAAATATCATTCAAGAAGTTAATTTCTCAGTTATGACATTATTCCTTTTTGTGTGTAACCTACTGCTTCATTCCAAATCAGCTAAAATCTTCCGTCCTTTACGTTTTTAACATTCACATTTCCTTCACATCTGAAGTCCTGTTTATAAGGCTGTCAAGATATGCTTTAGCTTGCACAGTTTTAAACAGGTCCATGCTTAAACCCTGTCAATGCCCAATGACTATTTAGAAATTACTTGGTCCTTGTCCATGATGTCTAATGAGCTTCACCTTGTGAATAATCTCAGAGTATCTTGCATACATTGCAGCCCGTATCAAGGGCAATGACAGTGATGGCTGGTATCTACTTAGGAAGTTTTGGAGTAGAAGATATTGAAAGGGCCATGAGAGCATCCCCAGGGGCTCCTAGAGATTCAGCAGATAATGGTCTGTGTCATTTAAGAGCCAGTGCAGTTGATGGTTAGTTCTTCCCAGCGGCCTCCCAGGAGAAGCTCCCCAGGGCCATGGAGTGAACACTGGCTGGGAAAGTGCTTTCTATTGATGGTCCTGTCAAAGCTCCAGGTCCAATTTCTGCTGTTGTCCACCCATGTTCCTCCTGTTCGTTCTGAGCCACAACCACCACAGAGGTGCCCAATGCCCTGGGCTGGGCCCAAGGCTGCATTTACTACAAAGACTTCATTGTGACTCCAATATAAAACAGAGAAATGAAAATACAAAATCTAGATTTTTCCTTATTGGTGGCTGGAAGTAATCTTAAAATTTCAGACAGAATTTAAAGCTTCTTTTTTCTTAATCCTTTTACTTTTCATAGTTATATCTCATTTATTTCCCTTTTAACTCCAGAGGAGTTATTTTTCATATGCTCATTTACTTTCTTACTATTCCAAACTCACTTTTTTGTGACTATGGCTTCCCAACTTATTATCCCATAACTTTATCCAAAAGTTTATTGGATTCAGTAAAGAGTGTATTGTCCAAATCAAAAAAAACAATAGATCTTCCTTGTAACTCTGGACCTACTTGTTCCTATCAACTAGGGAATTTCCTTCAAATGATGGATACACTTGTTGGAATCCTTGCATTACTTCCATAAATGCTTGGCTGAATGCTCTGTTCACTGAGCTGAGCCAAGGAGGGGAAAAAGAACACATAAAAAAAGTAAGTGTCCTTAATAGCCAGTGGAGAAAACTTTAGGACACTTATCCACAAATATCTTTCTCCTGAATACAGAAGAATTCTATAAAATTTAGCATCCTTTCAGTCTGCCTTTTTTTCTTTGGGACTCTTTCCTTTTGTACAAATAATTAGCTATTCCCAAGGTAACACAGAGGAGCCGCCTTGAATATTTAAATTCTTCTCTCTATGGATTGCTTATACAGAGTAATATAGCTCCAAGAGAAGTCACTGAGGGAGAGCAAATACAATAAAATCCACATTGGAATTAGAAGAATCACTGGGCGTAGAAGAATCTTGGGATCTTTGCAGAGATTATGGATCAGACATATCTGAAACTTGAACAGGAACAGTAAAAACAGTGACAAATCTTTGTGCAAACAGTGATGGGTTGACAGGTGGCAATCATTACTGAGAAGTGAGATTTCTGGGTCATAACACAGAGCTCCATGAAAATATCATGTCAACGCAATATCAGTCAAGAAAACAAATGTAATCATATGAATTATTATGAAAAAGATGGCAGACAAAAAAGAAAATTTCATTATGCCTTTTTTTGGTATGCACATCTGATTATTGTGTATAATTCATCCTAGCAAAAATATTATAGTAGAACTGAAAAAAGGTCTGGAAGTGTATGGAGAGAAAACCAAAGAACAAAGGTCAGCAGGGAGTATATGTCTTGGCTACAGTTCACCAGGGACAAACTGTCTGCACACCCAAAGGGCAGGAAGACTGCAGATATGGAGCAAAGGATTGAGCAGCACAGAGGTATTGTGGTTATACTCCATCTAAAAAAAAGCAGCTAATGAGAACTAAGTCAAAGAATGATTTAGATGATAACCAAAAACTGAATTTTTCTTTGTTAATTCGAGAATGCATGTTACTTTACAGGCCCCCTACTAAAGTCAGTCAAACTCCACCTAAACATGAACTGACATCGACTTTAGCCTTTTCTCCTCCCTCAAAGGTATGTGCAGAGGGACATCAAAGAAGACTCCATCATAACTTCTGGGCTTTATCAACAATCTGAACTTGTTTTCTCCCTCCTTGGGACACGTATTGGGAAAGAACTTTATCCTATGCACACTGAATGATCATCACAAGCTAGCTTTCATTGGTGATAGGAGCTTGTCTGTACATCACTTCAAGATCATTTTTGCAATCTCTGAACAGCCCATCACAGTCTTCTACTATCAGTGTGTTTGTAAATAAAGAATGTTATTCCATACACTGCTTAATGTGAGTCCTTAAAGGGCACTAGCAGCAGCTGGCAGCAGTTAACAGAGTCGACAAAACTGACAATATTCCAAATGAAAGTACAGGTGCATGACCCTGAGTAAATTAGTTGAACTACACTTCAATACAACAGGCTGTACGTGCAGTCTATGTAATAGGGTGCTGACAGGCTGGTTGAGCACAAGGGTCTTATCTTCCTTGCCTGTGCTGATAGATTGAGCCAATATAAAGAGTTCAAGAAAAGCTGCCTTTCACATGACAAGGTGTGATGAAAAATGTTTAGAAGCATCAAACTTTAGAAGAAATTATTGAATAAATTATAGGTTTCCAGCCCAGATAAGAGGCAAATGAAAGGGCTATACAAAGATAAATAAACTCATGTGTGTCATAAAGTACACGCATGGGAAATTCACATTTTAAGAACTAAATAACATCCAACAAGAGAAGATGGTAGCATATAAACAATTTCTTCATTCAGTGTATCTTCGGCACAGAATATTGTTGGTACTAAAAACATACATGAGTTCATACAAGGAGTGTGTGAATGCATAGAATCAAAGAAAAACAACTGTGGAGTATTAAAACCAGATTTCCTTCTCCTTCAAAACAGGCCTAGCTATTTCCTGTCATTGAGCATTGAAAATCACTGGAAGCTGCAGGAGGCAGTGTTATAACCTACTTGTGTTTTCATGTTCTTTTCAATATCTCACACGAATATCTACCAATATCCATGTTGTAGTTTTGGTATTTATTCAGTTTTTGATGTTAGAAACTAAGTCTCAGAGACAGAAGTTGAATCCTCCAAGGTAACACACTCGATCAACATCAGAAATAGGGAAAGAAATAACCGTCTTCTGACTGTCATCCTAGTGCTTTATCTCTGAGACATAAAGAAAGCCTTGACTCTCTAAAGGAGCTCCAAGACATGAGTAGATGCATTGAGGTTTTTTTTAAAATGAATTAAAAAGTCACTAGCACAATCTATATGAGATAAAATGGTTTTTAAAAAATAATATGCTGCAAGGGGGAGAAAATCTGACAGCAAGCATTATGCCTCATACGGTGTCTTGGAGTGTGTGTGTATTCTGCACACAAACACTGCCACATATTTCTCTCTGTTTGATTAGGCTCAGCTGGATGCAGTATTCTTGATCGAGGTACAATACAAAGAAATTCTCTTTTCTCTCCCTGGGAGAATAAAAGTGTCCTCTTTTTTCCCCTTTTCTCTTTTCAGCAGGTTCCTAAGAGGTCTGAATACATCCAAAGGCCTTGAATCCCTACTGTCTAGAGATATTGAGCATGTGAGAATTTATCTCAGCATACTATTGTATGAAAGAAGTTGTCATAATTATTAAATAAGATGCCTACATTTCTTCCTTTGTAAACAGTGATTTTACATCACTCTACATAGGAGAAAAGGCCTTCTCATAACTAACCATGTGATGATCATGACAAATTATATGAATATGAAATCCTAGTTTCCATGATCTGAATTAAAAGGTCTACACTTTTAAAAATAATTTCAGTCTGCTGAGCACTGAAAGGTCTGCTTTCATGATGACGTAAAACAGAACAGAATTTCCTAGAAGTATGAAGGGAAGGAAAAGCACTTTACACTCATTATCCTTTTTGAACACTGAGACTTTTGCTTTTGCTTGGGATACCAACAAGAAGGAAGATATTCCAAGAAAGAAAAAAGGACGAAAGACACAGCATTGTCTTCCAGAAGCATCTACTGAATAAATAATGGAATCATAGAATGGTAAGTGTTGGAAGGGACCTTAAAGATCATCTAGTTCCAACCCCCCTGCCATGGACAAGGACACATCCCATTTGACCAGGTTGCTCAGGGCCTTATCCTAACTGGCCTTGAACGTTGCCTGGGATGGGGCATCCACATCTCTGGGCAACTTGTTCTGGGGTCTCACCACCTGCACAGTAAAGAATGTCTTCCTAATATCCAGCCTAAATTTCTCCTATTTCAGTTTGTACCCATTATTTCTTGTTCTACTGTAGCAGGATGCCACACAGAAAGAACGAGACAGGCAGCAGGTGAAGGGAAAGCTAATGATACTTTATTCTCACTTCTGCCTCATCTGACTCCATATATACAGTTTGTACAGAGGCCAAGAGATTGGTCATTTAGGTTGCCACCTCTTCAACCTGGATGGTGAATACCACCATCAGTCACATTCTCCTCCCAGAGGAGAAATATGAAAAACAATCTAAAAATATACATTGTTTATGTTGAGGCTGCGTGAGAATCTACTTGCAAGATTCCAAACACTCATGAGCTAGAAAACTGAGGGCAACATCCTACCACTGTAATTCCTGACAAGGAGTACCTCTCTGCGCCCCCATAGGACCCTTCAAATACCAGAAGGTTGCTATGAGGTCTCCACACAAGTTTCCCTTCTCCAGGCTGAACAGCTGCAGTGCTTCAGTTCTTTTCTGGACTTGCTCCAACAGCTCCATGTCCTTGTTATGTGGGAGCACCAGAACTGGGTGCAATGCTCTGGGTGGGGTCTCACAAGAGCAGAGGGGGAGAATCACTTCCTTCCACCCACTGGTCATGCTCCTGAATGAAGCAGGCTGCACTGTTCTATTGACTTACAATCATACTGTTGTTATTTAATGATCATGATTGTGTAAAAAAATGTGATCACTTAAAATTAAGGTGAATCACTGCAATATCACTTGTATAACTGCCCATTTTACAGTGTATGTGACAATCAGTTTACAACACAAAACGCTGACCCCTTGGCATTATCATGGCAATATCCTCAGTAAAAATCACAGAACTCACCTTTTCCTCCCATAATAGCCCAAGGCAATCTCTGAATGTCCCCATTGTTTTTACCTTATTTGCTATATTTGCTAAGGGCATAAATCCAAGCACCTAATCTATTCTCTAAATGTTTTAATTCCATTACCTTTATGGTTATTTTTCAATCTGAACAGCACTATTTGCATGGAGATTGTTCAGTTAACACATCCACATTTGGCTCTTACAGTCCCTCTGCTGGAAAGAAAATATTTTTCAATTACAGCTCTAGTATTAGTTATTTACAAGTATGCAGAGAGTGAAGCTAGGAAAATGCTACTGTGGTTTTATCTACGTTTTTAAAAATAAGTCTTATTGTGTTTGGGAATATTTACAACTTGCTCACAAATAGAAATGTACATCTATTCCTCTTATTCTGTTTCCATATTTTACCAATCGGTTTAGAAAGATGGGCAGGAGTTAACATTTTCCTTTGCCTCTCCTTTTCCTTTCCAAAATCCCCAACATTTGAAAATAACCCTCCCCATGAAACCTGACCATGAAAATAAAGTCAAAATTTCCTGAGAAATTTAAATATACATGATATCATAAAATAGAAAAAGAAAAAACCCTACATGCAGAATGCTAATTTTGCTTTTATTTTTTCATATTTGTGTAATGGAAATATCTCAATAAAAGTAGTAAAGATATTATTTAAATAATAAACTCAGATTTCTCCCATATAAAAATGTTACCAAACTATGTTCCTGATAGATATTTCTACAGATAAAACTGCATTTGTTCAGTGAAAAACAGTTCTATTTAAAATATCTCATCAGGACTTTACAGTATCTTCTGTAGAATTAGCAATGGAATTGTAAGCCTTGATCTTGTGTACCACAAAGACATGCAGGAGCCTTCTCTCCCTGTGGGAAAAAAATTACCCAAACCATACAAAAGTCACAACACAGACTAAAGGGAATCTAAGCCAGAGACTGTCAGAAGAGCAAAAAGATAGAACCTTACTATTCTTTTCCTCACTGATCTGAGAGTGAAAATGCTGGTGTATCTTACTACATTCAAATCTCCTACTTCATTCAAATTCAATATCTCCTCTGAAGAGGGAAAAATAATTTTACCAATTTCTACGCTCTTTCTCTTAATTTTTAATTTTATATCTCAATATGTATCTCAATATCTCTTCCTGTACCTTGTAATTTAAACAAAAATATATAATGAATAAAGGCTGATTGCACAGCCACTCATGTAATTCTCTCTTTATTTGTGTTTTTAAAACTACTGAAAAAATACACTCTGTCTTCAGCTGGTCTTCAGCTATCCCTCTAGACAGGGGCTACTCACTGCCAAGTGTACATGAATCCCACCCTCCTGTTTTGAGGTCCAATTCATCCCGCTGAAATGTACTCAGGCACTTTTTGAGTAACAGCATTACATAAGTCAGAGAAAATGGAGCTGGTGAATAGTGCATTAAATCAAAATTAAAAGAGGAATCTAGGTTGCCAGAAGGCTGAGCTTGACCAGCCATTTGGAGCAGACAAAAGCCAGCAGAGATCTTGCTGGCTTCTGAAGGAGAAAGAGGGACTGCAGCAATTGTAGTCTGGCAGCCTGGGGAAGATGCTGAGAGCCAGAACGCTTGAATCTATTTCTTAACTGGCAAAGGGGCTTCTGCTCTTTCACACCCAAATTGATTGTGGAGACAAGAAAAAACACTTGAAACAGATTCACTGTCATGAAATCTTACAGTATCAAAGAATATCTGATTTCTTGAAGAGTTTCCAGGCAGTTCCATTTGGGAAAGACAAGCCATAGTTGCATTTCCTTGATACAGGGGAATATTTGAAGGAGTTTTTTAACCTGCTATATCACACTGCAGCAGCACATTCCTTTTACAGTATTTCTGAACAATAACAGGCTATCTCTGAATGTCTGGCTGATGCACCTTGACCTGAATTAGAACTTCTAGTCAAAGATTTACAGGCAGCATGAGGGGATTTGACTCTGATCCAAAACAATCAGTTTGAAAGAAGATGAAGTATATGACAGACTCACACAGGAAGAAAATGAAAAGCTGGGGTATTTCTCCCCAACCCATCCTCAGGTGGGATAATCACTCCCAAGTTTTGGCAATTTTTCTTCACTGATACTGTAAGTTTCAATACTGCAAATGAAAAATTTATGTTAAGAGGGAGTAATAACTTGCCTTTACAATTTTTCACATATTTTGCAATGAAGTTAGACTCCATAGGAATCTAATACTTCTTGACTTGTTGTCAACATTTTTATTCATTTTGTGACATTAATACCTGCTACTATATCTATATCAATGGCTTAGCTTAAGATATTTATCCTTTTGTTTGGATTCTGAGTTCTGAATTTTTATCACTATATGCCAGACTTTGAGACTCACTTTCTGCTTTCTAACATGAAACCTTAATAGTTTATCACAATGCTTTCTCATTTAAAAACTCATCCATAAGTAAAGAGATTCAATATAAACTATAAATTACATCTTAATATAAATGCAAAATTAAATTAACAAAACATTTTATTCCTCCTATCAGTATTTCTGACAGAAATGTTTTCCATAGCAGTAACGTGAAATAACTTCATGTCTGCTGGTGAAATTTGAATGGCACAAATTCAGTCTGGGACTGAACTTTTAAGCACTCACTATTTCTGCCAATGCTTTTGACAGCAGCTGCCTAGCTTCACTGTACAGACCTGATATGATTTGAGCATGAAGAATTTTTTTTTCCTTCCCTCTTTTTTAATTCATTGCTAAAACTCAGCAGCAATTTCACTGGGATTAGTTTGAAGGATTACTGAGCTTGTTAAATTGAGGTGGACAAATAGACTATATTGATTTCACAACTGAAAGTTAAAAATATAGAAACGTTTACTCAAAATCAAGAGGTTTTAGAAGCAGAGCAATAGTTCATGTGGACACACAAGAATGGAAGGAAACCTTTACTCTGCAGATGAAGATAATTTTGTTCAATCGCAATCTCTTGTTCTTACCTTTTGCAGCGGAAATAAAACTACCACATACCTCGTAAGTGTGTAATGTGACTATATATATAGAAAACAATTGTGTCAATGGATACCAGAGGATTTTTCTTTACCTAGCCATGTGGTCTTATATTTGGTTTTCAGTAGAGACAACTAATGTTAAGTTTTGAGGCAAAAAAATAGTTTAATACATAAATGTTGTACAAAAAGAAATCGCTAAACTAGAGAAGCAACTAAAGTTCTCAAAGTAGAGCTGTTTAACCTCAAGAAGATGGGGCAAGGTGGGTGGGGGGGGGACAGCAACAGTGAAAGTGACATCTGCCTGGATGCCGTATTAGGGGGTAGCAAAGAAGGTGGAGTCAGTGGAACCCAGTTCTCTCAGTGGAACCCAGTAAAAGAACAGGAGGCAATGAGTAAGAAAACTTTAAATAAGGATGGTCAGACGAAATGGGTTACTTAGAGGTGTTTTTTCGGACTTTGGAAATCTCCTTTCTTACATCTATTCAAAATCTTACTGGCTGAACGTATCAGCAATATGTGAAGGGTCAGTATTCCACTCTGAGCAGGGAGGCTGCACTAGAGGATCTTCAGAGGTGCCTGCCAACATCAAGTGTTCTGAGATTTCTGTGAAAACATCTGAACTATTTTTTCAACTTTCTGCCCCCAGAGAGAGTCCTTTGCATTTTCAGAACCACATCAGCCTGGATCTATTGAGAAATGCAATGAGAAAAAGCTCAGGCTATGACATAGGTGCTCTGTGGCTTGTCTGGCTTCATAGTGACTTTGCTTATTATATTGTTAAGGGATACTAAAGACACAGTATTGAGATCAAAACTTGCAAGTTCATTGGCAATGCTGCCCTGGAAGACTGCTCTATCACTCCTTTTTAAAGGATTAAAAAGGATTCTTCTCCTTTGGGACAGCCAGGTTTAATATTAAAGCACTTGTAGAAATAAGCACTTTTACTACCAGGTTCATGGTTCATTTAGGCACTCATACAGTTGAACAATGATGGCTCAAATGCTTTCTAGCTACTGTAGATCTCAACATATGTGTAAACACTGTGGCGCATCTGTCTGTGTTCTCATGTGTATTCATACACGTGTTATACTTGGAGATAGCTACCAAACCTCGCCACAGAGGTCTACTGCACAAACACAAGATCTGGAAAAACACTGCAATGTGTTCATATGTTCATAAAAACCAAAACCAAAACACGCAACCAAATAACCTGTGTAAATTTATTGCAAAGTATGTCTTACTACAAGCTATAATTCAGAGGTAATACTGCTAAGAGTTTCCCACAGGCATTTTGCAATTCAAGAAAGTTCACAAATGTTACAAGGATCTTTGCAATAAATTTTTTTCAACTTCAGATGTACAGAAATTAACTATTTTCACGTTTGTCAGTGTTATCTGGATAATGACTCAAAGAATAACAGAAAGTGCTGAGTTGAAATGGACCCACAAGAATCATCAAGTCCAACTCCTGCCCTGCACAGCACCATCCCCAGGAGTCACATCATGTGCCCGAGAACATTGTCCAAATGCTTCCTGAATTCCTTTAGGCTATGACCACTTTGTGACCACTTCCCTGGGGAGGAAAAGAGACTGACTGGCTACAATCTCCTTTCAGGTAGTTGTACTGAACAATAAAGACCCCTTGAGCCTCCTTCCCTCCAGGCTAAACAATTCCAGCTCCCTCAGTCGTTCCTTTATAAAATTTGTTCTCCAGGCCCTTCACCAGCTCTGTTGCCCTTCTCTGGACACACTCCAGCCCCTCAATGTCATCCTTGTAGTGAGGGGCCCAGAACTGGACAGAGGATTCCAGGTGTGGCCTCACCAGTGCTGAGTACAGGAGGACAATCACTGCCCTGGTCCTGCTGGCCTTATTTTTCAAACAGGTAAAAATGCCATCAGCCTTCTTGGCCACCTGGGCACAGTGCCAGCTGTTGACCAGTACCCCCAGGTCTCATTTGGAAGAATGAAAAATTATATCCTCTTTTCAATGCCCTAATCATTAAATTTAGAACACTTTATAGAATGATTTTTTTGGGATTCATTACATTATTTCTGGAGCATGGCCCATAGTCAACAGGAGATTGGGAGGGTTTTATCACATAGAATTGTCTGCCATTGGTGATTAAGTCAACACAGAAGAGTAAAATATGTGTGTTTTAATCCTCTTACCCTGGAAAAGCTATATTTGAAATTAATGTTGTAACAGATAAAGCACTATATAAAAACTGGTCAGAGGAACTGTTTCTCCTATTCAACTATGAACACAGATGAAAAGCATGAGCAGCATGTAGTTGCTCAGTGAAATTTTAAAGGGACTTATTTTGAGAAAATGAGAAAGTTTATGTGCTGTGGGTGGGCTGCCTGTATAGCCAGCTCGGTGAGCCCCAGCACCCCTACAGATACGGTGGTTCTTGGCTGACCAGCAGGGTGAGTGTGTCGACGGTGGGAAGAAGAAAGGAGGGACTTTCCAGAGGTACAACAGCGAGGGGTTTATTGAGGACCCCTGGGGGGGGATCCTTCCCTCAGCGTGTCTGCCTCATGGAAGGACCCCGACCCCTGGGGAACAATAGCTTTTAAAGGGAGGTTTGAACATAGGAATGTTTTTGATAGTAAACCAATAAGAAAATCTCAGAGTACAGCTAATATCAAAACAAACATACACAAGAACCATTCGGGGGAAAAATAGGAGGGGAAAGCCTGGGTTTTGCCCAATCACTCAATGCCCTTCCTGGAACCTTCTGGACTCAGGGAGAGGCCCCAAAGTGATTGACAAGACCAGGAGGTTATTAAAATATGATTGACATGTAACAGGTGTCGAGGCATGTAACAGGAGTCCAGACAAAACAAAGGATTTACAGCAGCAGGTGCTGCGGTAAACTGAAGGGCAGTAACTGAACTAAAGGGGTAAGGTGCAGGGAAAAACCCCTTCTGAAATATATAACAAAATGAAAAATCCAAATCCCACACCACCACAGTTATGGATATTGCTGTCATGTGCATAGACATAATTGCTTGCAACTTTATTGAAATGTTTCTGTTCTAAACATTTTTAATACATCAGTGCTGGTTAGTTCTATCACTTCATACACTATAACTTTTTTTTTTTTTTAAACCACTTTATTCCTCTGGCATTGCCAACACAGCAAGTCCAAAATTTGTGATTCCACCAATGCACTGATTGCTATAAAACATCTAAAGCCTTTGGTTTACTGGTGATATGCTCCTGTGAAAGGATTCAGACAGCAATGTTTCTTCTGTCTGAGTTCTAAATCATTCTCCCAGGAACTGACACCAGTATTCAAGTTACAAAAAATCTATAAACTTCAAAGGAAATCCAGTCAAACAATGGCTAACTAGTGATTATATGGCTTCTGAACTATACCAGGGTAATATCTGACCTAGAACATGGGCACAAGGATTGCTGTACTATGTCTTCTATGTATGCTTTATGCCACAACCTTTCCTTTTACTTTGCACCAAATGCTTATTATTTGTGAATTTCCTGTTCTCTTAAAAAGTTGTGTTTTGCTGGTCTGCATCATTGAACTCTTACACGTATCACACTAAATATATGTTCATAGTTCATGAATATGAAAAATAGGCAAGAAATACTCTAAATAAGGATAGTGTATCTACAAATGGCGAGAGTAATAAACAGCAATACTACAGATATTTGGGCAGAACAAACAGGTGCCAATGAATCTGTTATCTGATACAATGATGCCTAAATATGGCACAGATTTTAGAAACATTTATTTTGTAAGTTTCATAAAGGTTATTTTCTAATATGAAGGTTAATTATTTCATCATACAGCTACTAGGTTTCTGATTTTTCACCCAAACTAAAACATAAAAAAGTGTGAAAAATGACCGAAGGAAATGTCACATCTTGAAACAGTAAAAAAGGCAAAAAAAGAGGAAGTGGCAACTACTGAAGAAAGGGCAGATAAAGATGCTGCAGGCAGCTGTCAAGATTAGTTATCCAGGACCTTTCAAATATATCATAGCACTCCAAAATCTGGATTTCTGTACACTTCTGTGATCCTGTTATCATGTTGGGATAACGCTTTTATCTGAACTGCACATGAGTAGGAAGGAACACGCCGAGTGAGGCGATGATCACAGGCAGCCCTTGTGCCGGGAGCATCTCCCCACAGCCACAGCCGCCCCCGCGGCGCATCCCGGGCAGCCACCAGCACCAGCCCACGGCTGTGGCAGGTGCGGCATGGACCCGCGGCTGTGGGAGAGCGCTCCCTGGGAACAGCCACGGCTCCCAGGACACCTCCTGCTACCTGTACCCTCACCTTCCCTCTCGGGAGGGACTGGTTTTTTCTCTCCTGGATACCCGTGAGGGATCCTTGCACCTGCAGGATGTGGCAAACCGTGTGGCGACTCACCGCTGAGGTGAAGGGAGCGCCCAAGATTCCTAAATGCTCATGGTCGAAAGAAACCTCGAAGTCCGAGTGTCCGCAAACCACCAGAAAGTTTTGTTAGTAAATTAAACACTTGCCATGGAGATAGGTGTGTTTCATGGCAATGGGTTTCGGGATGAGGGAGGAAGGGGGAAGGGAAGGGAAGGGAAGGGAATCACCAGTGCTGGTTCCAGCACTGATCCATCTGATAAACTTGGTTTCACCATGAATCCAGCTGCATCAGTCCAGCTGATGAGATGTCCAGGATTTAGAGAATGCCACCTGTGCTTGGGGGGCAGTACCTTTTAATGTACATATATATCCCTGCTCACAGTCCATACCTGCTTCTTGGCTTCCTGTGCTTGTGCTGTACTGTGTGGTGCTCATCTCCAGGAACTATAACAAGGATGTTTGTCTCAGAAAAGTGCTGCCTTATCTCTGAATGGCCTCCCTTCTCCAGCCAAATTTTGTTCTTTCTCACAGCATGTTGATAGTAACAGTCCTAGGTTATTACCAAGAATTCTTGTCTCTCGTTGCAAACAGTTCTTGGTTCCACAGCCATCTAGTACCAGTGTTTGAGACCTGCACAATAACCCCTTACCTTTTTGGGTTCTCACACCTACCTTCTGGGTACCCCTGAGCAAGACCTGTCCTGAGGGGATGTGTGTATGTGTGCACTTTGGGGTCTGAGCAGTAACAATGTCCCTGGAACGGAGCCCATAACTTTTTAAATGGTGTTGGAGTGCTGCTCTGGGCACCCTCATTGTGAGTTTTGGTCATGGGTTTTACTTGCCAGATTGAGCTTGTCTGAGTTTGCTCCCTGTGTGAAGTTGTTTGACATTCCTGTGACTGCAGCCTTTTATATCTCCTGATCCTGCTCAAGTGATCTCTGATGCCTGTTCTGGACTTGGTGCCTAATTAGGCTGAACTACAATTGTCAAAGGAGATCTGCTCCTACAAATGTGTTAGGAAACAGAGGCAGCTTTTTGCTTCAATTATAAATAAGCAATTACAGCACTGTTAGTAGGATCGAATTTCTAGTTATTTACCAAACCTGAAGGGTACCTGTGCACTACACAGTGTTTTGATAAGAAAGTTTAAAAAAGCAGAAGCAGCAGTTCAGATACAATAACAGCATATGAGAGACCATGAATATGTGTGTGTGCCTGTGTTTCTGATGCTTCTCTATGGGTATACACATACATCCATATGAAAAGTGTATATTTAGTTACGTACACATACAAATATCATTTGAGAAAGGAAAAAACATTGATTCTTATCTAAATAGTCTTCAACAATAAACTTTAAGGTAAGCTGTGTAAGAATTTTTACATGTGTGACAGTGACCATTTTGGCTTGCTAAAATTCACCCTGATAATTTAGTATCTTTTAACTATATTATTTGTTTATCCTTGTCCATATATAATATGTTACAAAAAGCTAGGCAACAAGGAAAACATATTTTTAATAACTGCTATGTCAACTAATCTGTGGTTAATATACTTTCATGTCCAGAAATTGCTACTAAATAAGGAATGAGCTGACACACACATTCACCAATACTTCACAAGTCAAAATTCCTGGACACAAAACTAGTGATTTTTTACACATTGGATTAGTGTCTCTGGCACTGGCTGTATCGTTGGCTCGATTAGCCCCAGCACCAAAACAATACTGTGGTCCTCGGCTGACCAGGAGTGTTAGCGTGTCGATGGCGGTGGAAGGAAGGAGGGACTCTCCAGAGGTTATAGCAATGAGGGGTTTATTGAGGACCCCTGGGGTGGGGTCCTTCCCTCAGAGCGTCTGCCTCGTGGAAAAGACCCCGACCCCCAGGGAACAATAGCTTTTAAGGGGGAATTTGAACATAGGAATGTGTATAGTTACAAACCAATAGGAAAATCTCGGGGTACAGTAAAAAACAAAATAAACATACACAAGAACCATTCAGGGGGAAAATAGGAGGGGAAAGCCCTTGTTTTGTCCAATTACTTGACATCCCTCCAGGAATTTTCCAGACTCTGGGAAAGGCTCCAAGATGACTGACAAGACCAGGGGGTTATTAAAATTAGGATGGACAACAGCAGGTGTTGGGACAAAACATCAGGAACCGTTGGGGTGAACTTTAGGGCATTAACTGAACAGAAGGTGAACTGTGGGGCAGTGGCTGAACAAAGAGGTGTACAATGAATCCAACTTAACTTACAAATTAAACCTTATAAAAATGCACCCCCACAGATTAGTGTGTGCAGAGTATGAGGTTTTTTTAAAGATTGTGGATTTATAGGTGCCCTCAGGAGATATTCCTTGTCTGATAGAAATAAAAAGAGAACATTGTAGTGTAACATCATTCAGGTATAAGAAACAATTTCCACCTTTTAAAAAGCATATAACCTTTTTAACAAAGAGATCTTTGAGTCTAGCAACACTGAATCACAAAATCTCACATATCTAATGACTTGCCATGTTAAATAACACAGTATTTGCACAGCAGCAATTGTAATATGTACTTCTTTGTTCCTTCCTGTGTTAACTATCAGTAGAACAACAGGTGTTAAGATACTATTTTTCTTTGGATATCTTAACCAGACTGCTTATAGCAGCCATTGCAGCAGAAAGTGTCTATACTCAGTTTTAATCTTCAAATCTAGTTGTAGTGTGATAACAAACTCTCCCTCTACCCTTAGCTTGGTATTGTAAATGTTTGAACTTCTTCATGCAAGGAAATTTGCTGCCTGGAAAAATCAGCAGGTGTAGGCTCAGCCACTGATTCTGATGTCTGTCTTTGCAATACACTTCCTTTAATAGTAAAGAAAATGTGATGTTATGATAGCTCTGTGTCATTAAAGATATTCTCACACTGTGTGAGGAAAACACCTGTTTCATCAAAGAAAAAAAAAAGGTAAATTCAGCTGCCTGTAGGATGTAATTTTAAGTGTTCTTTGAGCTATTTCAAACAGCACAAAGAGCACCTATTCTTGTGCATGTAGGACTGTACTGTATGTGAATTTTGAGTGTTACAGTTCTGTTTAATAGACTGGGCCAATCTGGGCTGCCCATTTGCTGTGGTCTCTTATGCTTGTGTTAAGAATCTTTTTTATTTCACTGTAGCTGTGAGAAGCCCCAATATATATAGACATCATGACTTTACTCTTGCAGCTACGTCATATTTTCTTTAGTTGGTTGCAAATTGCGCAAAAGATTTCTAAGGTTATTGTTGAAATAACTGTGCTTGTTCTTGAGAAATATGTAAGTGCACAAAAAAATCCAATAAAGGCCTGGGATGATTATAAGGTCCAAATAAAGCACTAGATGTAGCAACCCTCCCCACTTTTTTTTTGGAGTTGAAATGATATCTTATATCTATGTGACAGTAATAACTTTGCATAAAAGTAGTGGTCACATTTTTCTTGTACCTATATTTACAAAGGACTAATCAAAACTACTGTTTTGTTTCTAAAACATTACTAGAATAAATTATGTCAATGCCTTCTTTCTACTCTTTTTATAAGTACCAGATTCAGTGCAGCTTTCTTCAAGGGCTCCAACAGTTGGATTCCAAGTCTTTCTCACCCTCATGTCTTGGTGAGAAGAGAGAATCCTAAAACTTTACAATAATAGAACAAGCTGTGTCGCCTTTTTGCTAAAGTTCATGTGCTGTTTAGAAAGGAACACAACCTCTCCCATGAAAAGAGGTTGAGAGAGTTGGGGTTGTTCAGCCTGGAGAAGTAGAAGGTTCCAGACAGGCCTTTTTGTGAATTTTCAGTACCCGAAGGGGACCTATAGGACAGAGGGAGACAAATATTTTAGCAGAGCCTGGTGTGATAGGACAAGGATTAATATTTTTAAACTGAAGGAGGGTCAGTTTAGACTACATATCATTTTGTTTTGTAATGAGGATGGTGAAGCGTGGGTACAGGTTACCCAGAAAAGAGACTGATGGCCCGTCCTAGGAAATGTTCAAGGCCAGGTAAGGTGAGGCTCTGTGCAATCTGATCTAGTTAAAGATGTCTCTGTTCATTGCAGACTATGTGACATTTAAAAGGTTCCTTCCCATTCAAACTATTCTCTTACTATGATTTATGGACTAAGAGGAGCGAGCATCAGCAGAAATATAATTCTCTACCTTTGTGTGTTCAGTTGGCAAAGCAGAGTAACGGTTCTTGTCCCTGCTACCACAATTAGCTCTGTTTGTCTGGCAGTTACTTGGTGCAAAATACAAGGAAAGGAACAGTTATAGTGCATTTCAACAGTAGCCTAATCCTAACAATGTGCATTGGGAGGACTACTAAACTGGAATACTTGTGATATAGGGAGGATCAAGTAACCAGATTCTTCAGGATATAGCCATTTAGTGAATGTTTAGAAGCAGATCAATAAATACACTAAGCCCTTTCAATGGCGACTTGGAAATGGAAAATAATTTGGGTTTCATTTAAAATACGATATGAATTCACATTCAAAATATGACCTGTCAACCACTGAGTGCTTAAGTATTCATTTTATTGTTTGTGACTTTTACATTTTTTAACCATTTTGTGTTACTATTAACAGTGATTCCATTAATCGGCTTCTTTGTGACATTATTTGTTTTTCTAACAACCATGAAGTTCTGTAAATGAATTAGTTTTATGATGAAGACATCTGCACACATGGGTTAGCTGTACCTGTGATTCAGATCCTCACTTATCAAGTATAGGCTACTTCTGCTATGCAACTATTTCAACACACATCAATTTCTAATAAAGAGGCTTGTTTATGAGCCTAATAAACACAGAAAACGTTATGAAATCATGAAAAAGCTAATTAACTTTATGAATTTAAAATCCTATCTCTGCACAAGAAAGCCAATTAGTGGTTATATGGATTTCTGAATTAAGCTTCCTTCCTTTCTTAGGTCATGTGGTTGTGAAGTTAAATTAAAAATATTCATAGTAATTTTCCCTTTTCTAGAAAGGAAGCTGGAGGTTATTATAGTCAATGAAGAGTGTATTGCCTATGCACTCAGAATCTGCTCATATTTCATTGTCACCTATTTTTTTCACACAGTTGCAAATAATTTATTCACATTTAATGAGTTACACACTACTCTCAGCTTTCTTGAAGAGACTAAATTCAACTCAAGTAATAATTGCCTAGAATTTTGAAGCTAGACTGTGCCTAATCTTGGGACAGCTATGTGGGGAAATATCTTAGGACTCTTCATTCGCTGTGTGTGGCTAATCTAGAATTAAACACAGGAATGCCTAATTTTGAACTGAATAAAACTATGCCACTCAGGGAGGGTGGGAAGTTTGGGCAATGATAGATATTCATACCTTGAGTAACTGAGTAAGGAGCAGTGAAGCCAACTTCCTATAGTTTATTGACAATAGTTGTGGCTACACATCAGTTAATAGTGAACTGAAAGTATTTATAACATACTGATCCAGTACAGCAAAGGTTAGGTCCTACTCCTTAAAAAATCTCTGTGGCTGATCATTTCCTGAACAAGAAGTTGCATATCAATCATTCTTCTTCCCTTTAAACGTTCTTCAATAGAGTAATGATAGGCAGGTTTAGTGACTTCTTTTTTTAAAATGCAAGTGGTTCATGAAGAAGATGCAGTTGTTACAGCTGGTGGAAATTAAAGTAGATTAAGGACTGAATGTGAATAAATTCTGTAACTAATGCTGAAAAAGATCCTGCCACAATGGTATTAATAGAAGTGAATATAAAGTACAGAAATAATTATCATGCTCTATTTCAGCTCTGAAGTGAAAATTTACACAGAGTCAGCAACTAGCATTGCTGTACGGGGGGAAAAAGAGTTAACAGTTTTAGAATATAAAACCTTTGAAGTAGAAAGTATAAAAAAATCAAGAATAAAATGACAAAATTATAACTGACAAAAGATGTGATAACTATCTGTGGAAATACTTACAGGGATGTCTCTAGAAAACTCATTAATTTAGAGAACAGAAAAGTAGTTAGAGGCTTAAACTGTAAACACACAATCTTAGATTGGTTATTGGACATATTTGCCAAAGTACAAGCTCAGTTAAAGGAAGAATCTTCCAACACAAATAACATTACTTCATGGACCTCTCAATTTTTTCATCTTATTAGTTGTAATAACATATTGAGTTTGGGTTTGTTTGTTTGTTTGTTTGTTTTATTGCTTTTTGTTTATTTTACCCCTTATTTGTTTTTCATTTCATTGATTTATCTAAATGATTATATACCTTATTATCTGCCAGCTTTGCTTTTTACTTGTTTGCATTAACCTGAGGTTCCAAAGCCTTCTGCTTACCCTACCCAACCCTACTCTTCATTACCATGTGGGCTGGGTGGCCCAACCCAGCAGATAGGACATCCATCCCGGTTGCAACATTACTCTGCTTTTAGGGATCCAATCCTAGATCCAATCCCTTTTCCTTTCACCTTGGTTACAGGTTTCCCTTTTCTCTATTTCTGTTGAACTGACAGCTTGATGCTCTGCATCCATAAAAGCATTTATCACTCCAAACTGTCCTAAACTAGACTGTAATGACCAAAAGGGAAAAGTCAACACCATCATCTCAGTAGAAGGTCCCATGAATCCTTTAGGCAAATTTCTTCCAGAAAATCAACTCCTGAGTTTTCTTCTATAAACCTTTAAAGCTGATCCCACAGGGAATGATAATAATTCTAAATACACAAAAAGCTGGTGGAGCAACTTTATTGTAAGTCAGCCCTTCTGGTGAATCACTGTAATAGCAGAGCTCCACATTTCTGATAAGGGATCATTTAGGTACAGGCCTAGGCTAGAATGGTACTTTATATCCTTTATATCCTTGCTCCCCACCCTAGGAGAGTACACAGACAGTACACAGCAGAGAACAATCACACCTACAAAGCTGGAGGCCGAGGGGCTAAATCTCAAAATCCACCATGAAGTGATTTCACATCTACTTGAGATTGTTCCACAGTTTCCTGACTACAGAACCTCTTACTGTAAATGTATAATCCTGTGGGCTGCAGTGTGCACATTACCAGGCTCTGTTTGAAAATAACCTGAAGAATGACAGTGTTACCAAGATGATTGGAAAAGTGAGTTTACCAATCTGGATAGCACAGAGAACCCTGAAAACTATAAGAAAGTATCACAAATTACAATAAATTATGTTGTTTAGTGATGTCCCAATAAGCTTCTAGGTTATTTAGTACCCAGCAATTGCATAACATAAATGTTATACGTAAAAGTAATACATAAAATATTAAACAGGCAAAGTTATAATGGAGCATGTCAACACGCTTATACACTCTCCTCTTGTGGGGTTGCAGGATTTTGTTTAAAGGTTTTCATTGTAAGTTTGGTTCAGTTCTATGTACCTAAGATGGCCTCCCTGCCCCCTCAGAGTTGTTCTTCACCATAAGTTGATACATGTTTTGTGCTGTCTCTGTCCCCTTTGTCCAGAGACTGTTCCCCATTGGTCCTTTTTCCCGCCACCTTCCCTGTCCATCTTCCTAATGTATCTTTTCCCTCCCTGTCAGTCACTGGAAGACCTGTCCCTCAGGTCCAGAAGCTTCAGAGAGATCTATCCAGTGATAGGCAGGGGCCCCAGTGACCTCTCCCCAGTTTATCTCTGATTTGTTATGAGTTATGTAATCCAGTTGGCAGCTGCTCCCCAGTTTTGTCCCATTGGTTCAAAGTTTGTATCCACCCCTTCAGCTGGCCCTGAACAAAAACCCCCTGCAGCCCAGGTGCGGGGTCTCTCTCTTGAGGCACCGGACCTAGGGTGAGGGGTTCCCCTGCGATCCCCGATAAACCTTTGTTCCTTTTACCTCTGGGAGTCCGCTCTTTCATCTGCGCCACTGCCATAGCAGCGAGGGTCGGGCGTTCGGCAGAGCCAAGACCCCACACTTTGGTTCTGTGGAGGCGTGTCGGGGCTGACCGGGCTGTACAATAGGACACACACCTCAACATCCTCTGTCTAATGAAAACTTAGCAAACAGACATTTTTTGTCTTTCAAATCACTTCATTATCAAAGCTGGATGAATCTTGAGAGAGATTTTTAAGTGTTATTTTTCAGGACAACCAGTATGTCTCTCTTAGCTGTGAAATTAATTGGGAAGGTAGCATTGAAGAAATTTGGTCTGTGCTGGGGCTGCTGACATGAGAGGAAAAAAATTGTTGCAATATTGCACTGAGAAGAAATCATATGAGAAAACAGATTTTGTAGCTACAAAGCACTAAAGGCCAAGTGAACATAGCTGAATTCTTAATTGCTGCTCAAAAAGGTTTTTCGCAAGAAAATAAATTACACTGAAAGCCCTCACAGAAAAAGTCTCCTATGAAAGAAGACTAAATCTCTCCTAATAAAAGCTATATTTCATTATTAATCTGTAAGTTTTGAAAAATCCAAATAAACTTCAGTTCTAAATAAACTAGGAATAGCCAGCATTGGAGATGAAAATATTTTCTTTTTGTTATGAACCTATGTACTCTCAATAGGTGTTAAATGATTTGACATGTGATTCAATATTAGGTAATCCAGAGAAGGTCATTTCAGTTGTAACAGATTTCAAGATTCCATTTTAATTTCAAGATGAAAGCATGGAAGCATCAGAATAGACACAGCAAGCACAAATGTTCCCTTGCACCCTTTGTCTCTTCATCAACAAGGTGTCCGAGGCTTCTGTATTTACTTAGAAGCAGAGTTCAAGGGGAAGAATACACAGCAATGGGTTAAGATCAGTTATGTGACCCATACCAATCCACAGGCTGTATTCAGGGAAGCTGACAGATGTGATTCTTGCCAGGCTACTTTCTGATGTCTTGGAAAAGTTAATGAAGATCAGGAAAATTCAAGGGTATCTGGTGTAAGCAAATGTTGCACCTGTCTTGAAGAGATGCAGGGGATGCCATTCACCTTAATTTCAGCAATGCTTTCAACATTGACTCACACAATATTCTTGTATCCAAGTCAGAGCACGACTGTCAGCATGGGTGAAAAACCAACTAAACGTGTAAAAACCGGTTTGATGAGTGTTCTCAGGAGGTCATGGTTAATTGGTCATAATCTACCTGAAGGCCAGTAACAGTATGCAGTAATGCAGGGATCTGTCCTGGGAACTGTCCTGCTTAGAATCTTTATCAGCTCAGGAGGTGATGGAGCATGCTCATCATATCTGCTGATGGCGTGAAATTGGAGGAGGCATCTGGTATGTGGGAGGGTAGTGCCAGCCAGAGGGGATTAGGCAGTCTGGAGGAAAAGGCTAATAGGAAGCTCATAAAATTCCGGAAGGTCAGATGCAAATCACTGGACCAAGGGAGGAGGAGCCCCTGGAAACATGTACAGCCTGTGTCTTGACTGACTGGGGAGCACCTCTTCAAAAAATCCCTGGGGCTGTGGCAGACAATAAGTTGAATGAAGGACTATGTTATACTCCTCTACTCAGCACGCTTTGGACAGTGTCTCTAACTTTGCATCCAGTTTTGAATTCCTAGTATCAGACAAACAGTTAACTGGACAGAGTTCAGGGTAGGGCCACCATAAGGGATTGATGTAGGAGTACTTGCCCCAAGAGAAGAGGCTGAGGAGACTGGGCTTGTTCATCCTGGAGAAGACATCTTCAGGGGGACTGAACAGTAGTGCCCTATCACATACTCAGAGATATGTTACTTCAATGTCTATGTTGAATATGTAGTTTTATTTTAATATCCTTTAATATAAGGATTTTGTAATCCAAATGTGCTAACTTGAGAACACATTTAAGAAAGGAAGAGATAGAAGAAGAAAGTTGTAAATCTAACAACAGCAAATTCTACTGATTCTACTAGACAAAACCAAGGTTTTGTTATATGGTAATTTATTGGATTAGAGTGTCAATGTGGTAAGTAACAATGTTGTTTTGACAGTGAGTGATAAGGAGATTTTGATAAAATATTTATGAGGTTGTGTTTTTTTGACACCAATGATTATGATTGAATATTTTTAAGGTCACCATGACACTTAAGAATTTTGACAAGATATTAATGAAGTCATTGTGGTCTCAAAGATGGATGTAGATAAGGAAGTGTTGTAAATTAGATGAATTCATGAAAGATAAATACATCAAGGGCTATTAAGCACAAAGATATCAATTCTGACTCAAGAATTCAGACAGGTTAAAGCTGCGAGGTTGTGCCAGAGAAGCATCACTGTCTGATTTTACAGATGAAGAGAAGATATTATGTTAACTGAAACTTTGTTCTGACCTAATGTGTGAAATCCAATACGTAAGGTACAAAGATATTATGTTTTGAGATAATGTAACTACCTCTAAACCTAAATGAAGAAGTGAACTAGATGATTAAGGTTGCAAAGGAGTATATGCAAGCAGTTACTCTACAAGCTCTGTTTTTTAGAGCTTCCCTAAAAATGTTGATTTTAAAATCTGTTAGATATTTTCTTTGGCCAAGCTGATAATAAGATTTTGTTTTGATTTTTCAAATTTATTTTTTTTTTTTTTAATTTCAGATAATGCCTGGTTTTCCTCTTAATTTATGTGACTTTCTGTTACAATTAAAATGCAACTGGACAGAACCTCCACCTAAACTATGGAAAACACTAAACTGAAAAATTTTAAAGCAAAACATTTTCTTTCAATATATACTTTAATGGAGACTTTTCATTTCTTTAAAAAACCACAAGGTCACTTACTTCGTTGAAAATATTACTCTAAAGGACTCCATTTCTAAAAGAAAACAAAAAATTCCAGATCATTGGACTGACCTTATTTTGATGTTTGCTCTTATTTAGGACTGTAAACTTTTTCTTTATAATCCACTCTTTAAAATAATCTTTTATCACCAGTAGTTTTAAGGAAAGAAATAACAAACAAGTGATGATACTTACTGCAAAGCAAAGGGTTTGCCTCTGAGGTGCTGGAATGTAGCTCTGACAAAAGAAGTCCAGGGGACCTGGTTGACAGAAATTCATATACGAGCCAGCAGTGCCCTGGCAGCCAGGAGGGCCACCCATGTCATGGGGTGCATCAGACACAGCAACACAGCTGGGCAAGGGAGGGGATTGTTCCAGTCTGCTCTGCACTGGGGCAGCCTCACCTCCAGTGCTGGGGGCAGTTTTGGACACCACAATATAAGGATATAAACTCCTGGAGAGCATCCAAAGCAGGGCAGCAAAGATGATGAAGGGCCTTGAGAGGCAGCATCCAAGGAGTGGCTGAGGTCACTTGGTCTCCTCAAAGAAGAGACTGTGGGGAGACCTCATTGCCATCTATAACTTCCACGTGAGGGGAAGAGGAGGGACAGACATGGATCTTTTTGTGGTGACCAGCTGCAGAACCTGTAGGAATGGCCTGAAGTTGTGTCAGGGGAGGTTGAGATTGAATACTAGAAATATGTTCTTCACTCAGAGGGTGGTTGGGCACTTAACAGGTTCCCCAGGGCAGTGGTCACAGCACCAGCCTGACAGAGCTCAAGAAGTGTTTGGACAATAGTCTCAGGCACAGGGTGTGATTCTTGAGGCTGGTGCTGTGCAGGGCCAGGAGTTGGACTCGATCATCCTTGTGGGTCCCTTCCAACTTAGCATATTCTGTGATTCTGTAATATAATAGCATGCAGAATGTGAACTTTTGTCTGTGAGGGGAGATTAATTAATGTGTTCTGGAAACAGTGGGAAAGAATGTCTTTAAAAGTCATCACTTCCAATATGTGGTAGTGTGCCTTCATGATTAATATATTGAGCCTTCTGAAATTAATAAAAAAGGTTTCACCAATTCAAATGGACAATAGATTTCAGCTTAATTGTCATGTCCTGATGTCTATGCTTTTGGCACAGACAATTCCTGCCTTGGCAATATGTGAGCTTATCCCAGTAGCGAAAATTTATTGCAGAGTAATATGTTTATATAAAGTACCCTGGGACCAAAAGCAGCCTAACTGCACTAGCACATCATTGTATCTCAGCACTGAAGCCATTCTTAGGAGGGCTGTGCCAAAGCTAAAATATGTTCTATTCATTTCTCTCCTCTGCAACATTGCTCTTTAAAAACAGCTTAAATCTCTGTTGACTGCTGTGAAAACTGAAAAATGTATATTTTTTTTAAAATCCTGCCCACGCTTATATGCTTTGGCAAATACTCCACTCAGAAAATAGCCTAAAAGAATCCCAGAATCACAGAATTTTAAAAGCTGGAAAGGTGGTCTGGAGATTGTCTAGTCCAACCCCTCTGCAGGTGCAGGATTTTCTTCTGCTTCACAAGGTTCAGGCCAGCCCAGCTCTCCAGCCTGTTAGGGTCCCTCTGAACCAGAACAACCGTCTGGTCTCTCAGCCACTCATCCCAGTTGTATCATCTGAAAAGCTCCTCTGGGTGTTCTGTGTGCCAGTCGAGGGGAAAGGTAATTAATGAACGTGTCAAACATGACTGGAGCCAGTAACAACACACTGCTAGTCTCTTGCCACCACCTGGGCTTTGTGCTCCTGACCACAACAGTGTCTGACTGGCAGTTCAGCCAGTTTTCAGTCCATCTGACTGTACACTACTCTAGCTTGCACTTCCTCACTTTGTCTGTGATGAAGGTGCTGCAGAAAGGGGTATCAAAATCCTCTCTGATGCCAAGATAAAAACTCTCTCCTACTCCTTCCTCTTTGACCAAATTAGTCATTTTGTTACAGAAAATTTCCAGGTTGGTCAAGCACAACTTCCCCGTTGTAAATTGGTTCTAGCTACTCCAAATCACTTTCTTCTGCTTAAAATATTTAGAAATTGCTCTCAGGTCAGTTTGCTGTATTTCTTTCTCTTGTCCTCTCTCTTTTTTTTTTGAAGACAGGATTGATAAAAGGAATTTGGGGTGAGGACTTAAGGAAAAGAATGAGCCATTACCCCAAAATGTAGAATAGATTTCAAGTTAAATAGCATGTGATCAAACCTGAAGGTTCTGCTTCTCTTTTTCAATTGTGAAGTATTACTTATTTCACCTGAATAGCGTCAACATGAATGGCACATATTCACATATCCACAATTTCAAAGCCTTTAAATTGAATAAACAATCCAACAAATGTTAAGCACATGTATTACATATGAAAATATCCTTTTTTTTTTTTGCTTTTGAAAATTGTAAAAGTAATGAACACCAACAAGAATAGCTTAGTCTTATGAATGTTACTAAGTTCTCTCTGTAAAGAGATGAAATTCTCTCCCAGAAGAATATACCTTACATATAGAGAAGATATATGAATCCTGGACAATTATTCCCCTATATCAATAATACTTATTACAAAGTAATACTTTGATAATGAAGCCAAAGGCAAAAATTCTAAGATTATATATATAAACAGAGTAAAAATATCAAGATATTTATGCCCCACCAGCAGCAACCAGCAACCAGGGATGGATAACAAGACAATTCAGGGACTAGGGCACAGCCATTCAAAAGATTAATCTTATCCAGCTTTAGGCATCTAAAACCTAGTTGTATAGTCAAGCAAATTTTCTAGACTTTAGATGCAGTAAAAAAAAAAAAATCCTCTTTCACAGGCATATCTGTTTTAGAGTGGCATCAATCACCTTCTATCTAAGGTTAGAAGATATGGATCCCAACCCTCTTGCTCAAATTTAGGGAACTCTGGTATTTCCTTACATTAGATTTAGAGTTACACAGGCAGGAAAATAAACATTTCTTCTTAAAAGATGAGGGGAAAATATTTTAAAATGTATGGAGTACTAGTATAAATATACTTTCAGATGGAAATGAAAGCTCTTGTTAATACAATCCTGGATAAGTCATTCAGTCTGTGCCAGCAGATCCAAATACAGGAATAAAGTTAATACCAGAGAATGTAATAGTACCAGCTGTGCTTTCAACACTTCTGTATTAACACACAAGCAAATTGAGAGAACTTTACAAAGGTGAAAAATAAACCCATACATCCATAGCAGGCCACCAAGAGCTTAGACTGCCTAAGGAAATATGCAGTGGATGGATGATGTAGATTTTTGATGCCAGATAAATTGTCTATGTTTCTATTTCAAATTATGCTTCCTAGGTAAATGAGTACTGTCCTTGACTTGTCCCATCAATCCTGTCAGTGTGATGGAACTGGCCACATCAGGGACTGGCTTGGTGAAATTTTAAAGTCACAAATGAACTGGTTGTGGTCTGAGATAAATTACTCCTAATGAGTTATGTGCTAGGTGCTTTTGTGGAGGGAACTTTGCCAAGAAGGAGGTTTTGTATTAATTCTATATGAAGTTAGAAGTTAGTTTCCCCATGTCTTCTGTCTACCTTTTCAGTACGTGATATAATCAGTAATGTAACTGAGCAATGTTAGCAATGTAACTGAGAAGACTGTTAGAAATTCTGAATCTGAGAAAGTGTGGATATGGTGCATACTAGTGCTTTTTTTTTGCACCTTCTTTTGATCTCAGTGCTCTTTTGAATGCAATTTTAGTGAGCAGGATATATGTGCTAGAAATCTGAAGGAAGGCCCCTCCTAGAGCCACCTTTTCAACAGTTTGCAGGTGTTTGCAGGTGCATCGTATATTCACTCTTACAGAAGATACAAAAGAAAAAAAACCTCAAGTAATCAAAGCTAAATTATACAACAAAGATCCCCCAATAGCTTCATTTGACCAGCTGAAGCCCTAAAATGGCATTGCTTAACCACAAATTTTGGAGACAGCTGCAAATATTGTTAGGGTGACTGGGTTCAAAAGGCAGGACAACACACAGTTGAATTCAAAAATCTTATGAGTCAGCTTTCCTAGACACCTGCACTGCACAAAGAGATTCAAAAATTGATTCCAAAAGTTTGTTCAAAGTCCTTTTTATTTATGCAGTATATTTCAAATCAATCCATCCTGATGTGTTATTTCAAATTTTAACTACCTTTCTCTCTAGGAAGATAAATTTTGGTTTGCAGTGGAATATTTCTAAGCTCTTCTAGAAGTCCCTGATATTACATTTTTAATCTTTTTTCCATAGTCCTGGAAATCAACTAAAGGCTTATCCCAAAACAAACACAAAGTTTATGTTTCTTTTTACAGCTTCTCAGATTAGCCTCTTTCTCTCCCATATCTGCTTCCCTTTTTACTTTTCTGCTGGAACTCCTTTCCCATTGTTGCCTATGCAAGCATCAGTAAGTAAATCAGCTCTTAGCGGATGTACAAAACATCAGATAAGTTGGAAAAAGCAGAAGAAACTGTAGACCAAGTAGAAATTCACCTGTGAAGGGGCGGCCTGTGAAGGGCCCCACATTGGAGCAGTTAGATAAAGCCTTGAAGAAACTGTGGCCTGTGAAGAACCTGCACTGTAGCAACCTTCTGGAAGGACCCCATGGAGAAGAGCCCACACGGAAACCTGTTTGCTGTAAGGAAATGCAGTCCTGCAGGGGAGCAAAGATGGAGCAATCTGTTCCTGAGGGACTGCACCCCATGGAAAGGAACCACAATGGAGCAAGGTTTTTTAAGAACCCACACTGGAGAAGTTTGTGAAGGGACATTCTATGGGAGGCACACCATTATACAGCAAGGGAAGAGTGTGAAAGGAAAAAAGCAGCAGAGACAATGTGTAAGGAAGAGACTCTAACTCCCATTTCCTGTTCCTCTGGGGAACTCTTCACTTCTTCCCGTTCTCCCTACTTGGGGACAGGAGGGGAAGAAGCGGGGAGTGAAGTTGAGTCTGGGAAGAAGAGAGGAGTGTGTGAAAGATGTTTTTAGGTCTTTTTCTTGTTTCTCATTATCCTGTTCTGCTTAATTAGCAATAAATTAAATTAATTTCCACATGTCAAGTCTATTTTGCCTGTGATTGTGATTAGTAAGGGAGCTCCCCATCCTAATCACAATCCACAAGCTTTTTCATTATGTCTTCTCCTCCTGTTCTTATTGAGGAAGGGAATGATACAGCTGCTTTGGGGACACCTGCAATCCAAAAAGGTGAACCTATCACAATATACTAAGAGTTAAAAATGCTTTATGACCACTGATGTTCCTGAGTGGAAAAGGTGATTTTATGTGAATTAATCTGTATCACACAATCAGAGAGCTAAAGAATGCTTGAAATTGAGAGGGATCTCTGGTGGTCTATGTGGACCAACCCCTCTGCTTAAACAGGGTCACCTGCAGCCAGTTGCTCAAGACCATGCCCAGATGGCTTTCATGTATCTCTAAGGATGGAGACTCCACCCACAACTTTGCTGGGCAAATTATGCCAGTTCTGTCACCCTCACAGTAAAAACGTTTTTCCTGGTGTTCATAAGGAACATGCTATTTCAAATTGTGCCCATCAGCACTTGTCCATCACCGGGCATCACTGAAAAGCGCCTGGCTCCATCTTCATTACACCTGCCCTTCAGGTATTTGTACATATTTATGAGATATCCCCTAAACTTTCTCTTCGCTATGCTAAACATTTCCATTTCTCACAACTTTCCCTTGTGTAAGCGATGCCCCAACCCTTTAGTCACTGTAATGGGCCTTCATTGGAGTCTCTTGTGTGGTTCAATAATCTCTCTTGTACATTTTTTTAAGCTGCCATTAAATCTTACAGCAGGTTTCCTTTCTTGCTTGCATATAGTCCCCAGGCCCTGAAAAGGGAGAAAAATGTCTACTAAAGAAACCACTGACATCATAACCAGATGGTTTGAATCAATAAAAGCCAAGAAGGAATCTTCTTTAGTGTTGAGGGTTAGGTTTCTTTTGCTTTGTCCTTTCTTTTCAAATTTTCCCTATAAGTTGCTAAGAAACACTAACTGCTGGGTACTTATGAGTACTTAAGGAAAACAAAGAAGTGGCTAGTCTGGCACACTGCTCAGAAAAGCAGCCACTGCCATAACCCAGCCTGGAGCTTCTTCTTTTGTGGGCTGAGCCTCTGCTCGTGAGAGCAGCCACTGTGCTGGGACCTTATTATCAGCTACCTCACGAAAAGAGGGACTTATCACCATCTGCTTGTGCATCTGGGAATCCTAAACTCGCCCTCCCTGCCCTGCTCAGAGCTGGGCTGCAGCTACCCTGCCCCCGTGGCTTCTTTGGCACTGCTCTGGGTGTCTCTACTCTGTAGCCCCGCACCCCCTGCGCTGCCGGGACATCCCACAGCTCCAGCTACCACTGCGGGACTTCGGACACATCTCATCTGCCAGCCCGGGATTCCTGCTCATCCCTGCTGTTCCAGCTTGGTGCTCCTCAGAGTCCTGCAGGGGCACCAGGATGATTCTGCACGCCTGGATCGNCAGCTACCACTGCGGGACTTCGGACACATCTGCCAGCCCGGGATTCCTGCTCATCCCTGCTGTTCCAGCTTGGTGCTCCTCAGAGTCCTGCAGGGGCACCAGGATCATTCTGCCCGCCGGGAGCCGCCAGGGCCCCTGCCAGCTGTGACTGGAACTGCACCAATGGGGAAAGCGCCGAGAAGGCTGGCACTGCATTCCTGGTTCTGCTGGTTAATGCTAGAGTTGTTATTTGCCTTGTTATACATGCTACTAAAGAATTGATATTCCTATTTTTATATCTTTGCCTGCGAGCCCCTTAATTTCAAAATTACAATAATTCAGAGGGAGGGGGGCTTGCATTTTCCATTCCAAGGGAGGCTCCTGCCTTCCCTAAGGCACCTGTCTTTCAAAATGAGACACTCAGTCTCTTAGGGAACGCTGTCCCATGCATCCACATTACAAAGTGTATATTACAGTTAAGCAATACATGTCATATAAATCTCAATGATCACTATTTTCTGTGCAGTTTTTCTTTACAGTCTGACTTGAAGTGTGAGATGCATTTTCATTTCTCTTTTTATCTTTCTTTTCTTCTCTTATTTTTGTATCTGTTCCTATCAATACTAGACCCATTCCATTAACTGACTGTTCAAAATACTCCCTTTCTCACTTTACACAATTATCTCAGGAAATGTCTCATCTCCAACATCACTCTGTCTTCATTTGCTGTTAGCAGCTCCCCTGAATTACATTTTTCAAATGAAAACACTTTTTTTTTCTGTCCAGAAACGCAGACATTCTGTATGTTTCTTCAGGATTTATTCTTTGTGACTCTTAATGGCCAGGGTGCTGAATAAGGACAAATCAAGGAGAATCATTGTTTCATAAAATCCTCATCATGAACACTGATGTAGATGGTAATTTCTGTCTGATCATTAATGAGTTTACTCATGATCCATCTGAACTTCAAAAGAAAACCTAAATAAAGAATGTTTTAGATATCTTTCATTAAATTAAAGCTAAATTAAAATTTCAGGACTTGGGGTCATTATATGACTACTTGATACTCTTTTGAAGAGTCAGAGTTTATAAACTAAGGAATGAGACCTAAATACCGTATACTAGTTTAATCTGTGGCAATTAATCTTCCTCCAGTATTTTTCATGCTCTTTAGTAGGAAACTGTATCATATTATTAAGTCTGAATCCTTAAAGTTCAGAAGCATTTCACAGCATGATTAAACTGTGAAATGTATTTGAAACTAATTGCTTCTGACAACTGCCATTAGACACATATTTGCAAATATATTTTCTAATTCCTTAATAGCAAGAAGTTCTTATTATCTTTTGAACTTTTGGACTCTCCTGTGAGCAACACGCTAAAAAACCCCTTTTGCTTTAACTGTTTAAGCACCATGGAAGAGAACAAGTCAATAAAGTACTGGTGTCAAAGGAAGCAGTACAGGTCATGCAGTGTGCTGGTTGACACTATATATTGATGTTGACTAGACTGCAAGATGTAGGAAGAAATGACATCTACATCTTTAAAAGAGGTTCATTAAAGATTAACTCAATAAACAAGTCTAGTAATACCGTTGTTAATACTAAAAATATAAGGTAAACTGTTTTGGTTTTTTGCTACTATTTAGAAAACTAATAATCCATAATACATTATATTCTGATTATTATAAACTTTTTATCACATCATGCAGTAGACCACAGAAGGTTTTATGGTAAACATGAACTTCAATTAAATTACCAGACATTATTTCTCAAATTAATCAATCATACCCTGTAATTTTTGAAGAGGGATTTTGGTATTTTCTTAATCTGCCAACTTGATGCTGTTGAAAACGGGAGGTGCAGTTACTTTATGAAATCCTCATGTTTAGCAGTTAATTTTTGATATACAGTATAAAGCATTGACAAGATGCCAACAGTTATCTCTCCACAAAGTTTTAAATTCTTAACTAGCAAAAGAAGATGAAGCAAGAAAATGGAGGAAATTATCATTCCTATTTAACTTTGAAATAAAGTTGAGGGGAAAAAGTGCAAGATTTGATGTAGAAAAAATGAATCCCCTTTTCAGGTGCTTTTCTCTCTCCATTAACTGTGGACAATCTTGATTAGATGCCTCACATTTCAATGGTCATCATTAACAGGGATGCATATGACTGGGTGGTTTCCCCAAAATCACAAAGTCTTTTAGCAAGACTTCGTTCAATATCTGATGCAGTCTAATTCCTTGCTCAAGAGACACTGAGTCCTACTGTCTTGCTATACAGTGAGGAAGAAATAGAGTGTCTTTTATCACAATTCTTGCTAAATCTAAATTATAGAGGGAGTAAACTTACATATATAAAGAGTAATAGTGCCAAAAGAAAGCAAAGTGAACCCCTTTGTCAATATGCCCTTTTTAACCTAGCTAGAATAAAAGGAGTATCCCTGCTTCCTGATTTTCAGAGACTTTTAGTTAGCTAATGTGAAAGCTAATTTTGTTCAGAACATGCAAAAATAATCCCCAATAGGAAGAAATAGTTTTATCTAAACTATTCAAATTTCAGCTGGAAAGATTTATCTCCCCTCCTCTGCACAAGAAATTATTTTAGCAACTGTAGCACTGTAGAAACTGTAATGAACTTAATGAAGACATATTTCACATCCCCATTATACCCTCATTTTCAAGGGCTTTCTATTCTTTATACAGAGGAACATAATGTTAACATAAGGCTAACTCTAAAACCTGAATATACTTTAAATTATTTCTTAGTTTTAGACTTTCATCAAATAAGTCATTAGCATTTTGGATAAAATGTAAATGTCATCACCTCTAAAATCTTTTTTGTCCCATATAAATCTGAATTTATTGTGTTTATGTGTGAATTTTCCAAATGACTTATCACTGATCATTGATTCTAGAATATATTTTGCTGACTAGAAATTTTTCTGTGGATACTGGAACAAGTAAAGCCCAAATTATTTATTTAGTTTTTTCCATCTTATTGAATTGCAACATTTACACATTTCTTCCCTAAGATTTTTTCTAAACCTCTGATTTATTCTCACATGGTATTTCCATACCAGGTTGCTTCAACCTAGATTGTATTCCTGACTATTCTGAACTAGTCAGAATTCCTGACTGTATTTCTTCAACTTATCTCACTTCTGTGTCTGACAATAACATAAAATTGCCCTTTCTCCTTCCATCACAGCCTTGCTTGTGTCACAACTCCATTTATCCTAGCAGTTTTTCTGTGTTATGTTGTTTGTGTGACAGCCAGGCATATATCCCAGCTGTCAGACATTCTTCTTATATTGCTTCAGAAGGTAACAAAGGTCCTTCAGACAAATATTGCACTTGAGTTAGTCAAAACACCTCAGAAATCCACTACCATATGTGTATAAAGATATGATTTATGATTCTTAATGGGTTTACTCTCAGGTTTTAAAGATTTTTTTGAAGCTGGCTTGTGTTGGTCTATTTCCTTTTCTTATTTGTGTTGCATTGGTCTCCTTCATACAGACATTTAATAGTCTTTTCTTCTTACAAAAATAAAAGAATATCTACCTTCTTTCTTTAGTTACTGACTAATAAACATCTATAAACCACAACTGTCTTATAAATTATTAAATCTAAGAAAAATAATCTATTTATATTGTTCCACACATTATGTCTCCACATTTTTTCCAGACTTGATCACTAGAAAAGAACTAATAGTAAACCAAATACTCTTCAGAACAGATGACTGCAACCAAAATAAATTTTTGTAGTTCAGAAGCTTCTGACTGGAAAAGCATGGTGGCAGTTTGTGCCAGTGAGGAACTCTCTTTAAAAGATGTTCTGTTACAAGCACAGTGCTTTAAAAATATATGGTTGTACAAGAGGGAATGAATGATTAGAACACTCTAGTGAAGGGGAATGATTCAGAGGGATGGAACACTGCTTATTTTAAGTATGGCTGAGATAGTTGGAGCTGCTCAGCCTGGACAAGAAAGGATTCCAGGAAGATCCTATTATGGCCTTTCAGTACTTTAAGAAGGCTAATATTAAAAAACATAGGACTCTTTACCAAGGCCCATAATGATGAGACAAGGGGAAATGATTTTTAACTGACAGAGAATAGGTTTAGATTGGACATAAGGAAAGTATTTTATATGACAAGGGTGGCAAGACACTGGAACAGGCTGCGCAGAGAAGTGATGGACATCCTGTTAGTGGAGGTGTTCATTGTTGGGCAGGGCTGTGAGCAATCTGATCCAGAAAAGTCCCTGCCCATAGCAGAGAAACTGGCCCTTGAAAGTCCCTTCTACTCCAAACCACTCTGTGATTCTGTGATAACCTTTTTGTTTGGTTTGTTGTTGTTGTTGTTGTTGTCGTTGTTGTTGTTGTTGTTGTTGTTGGTTTTGGGGGGTTGTTTGTTTGTTTGTTTTTGGTTATTTTTCATAAGTAGAGTCCATTGCTACAGCTAGTATAAACTCAAAGCACACTTAAGTGTAATCAGTACCCATCTATATGTCTTTAAACGTTTGTGTGTTCTTGTGACTTCTTAAAACAGAATTTTCCTCCTAATTCTTACCTGTTTTAGCCTTATCTACTTAATATTCTTGACATAGCAAGCTACAACTGCAGTTTGTTTTATGGCATCTTTAAGAGTAGAACTGATTTATTCTTTATTTATTACTTATAACTCATTAGAAACTTTTTCATTACATTTAGCAAATATCATTAAGATATTTTCATAATCCTTTATTGGTCAACAGAAACAATTGAGCCTCAGAACTATTTCCTACATTTACGCAGCCAACACAATAAATGAGTCAGTTTAAACTACAAGGATCACACCTGTTATTATTGGGCAAAATCTTCCTTAAACCTTTTGGTATTCTATAAAAGCAAGAGTAGGAGAAGAAAGCATTTAGATGGGGGAGTGTATCTTTGTAAATGGCTCTTTAAATTGACCATTAACACAGTCCTACACTTGAATTACTTAATTAAGTGATACTACTTGTATTGAAGATAGGAAGAACAATGGTATCTTTAATGGGACTAAAGTTGAATAGCTGTGTTTTTAAATTTTAGTTTTCATTTTTTTCATTTTGGGGTTAGCATTTGTAGTAGAGTAAGCCATGTTACTGATGCATCACTTCTGAAATTTCATTAAATATTCTTTTATTGCTATTCTGCACAGTAAAACTGCCAATGGAAGAATAAGGAAAAACCATAGAGTTGGGAGAAATTGAAACAGAAAGGAATGGACATGAAAAGATTTCCAAAGTCTATGCTGCAAAGTCCATTTCAATCTCTGATAAATTTGTTTTCTCAGCCCACCCTATGGCAATGGGAATTTGAAATCTGAATCTTGTGCATGTTTCTATACTTATCTGACACAGAAATTTTGAAGCAGATATTTTCTGTTTAGCCAGAAATAGGAATCTGAGGAATTAATACCACTTTAAAAAACCAACCACAACAACAACAACAAAAACCCAACAAAACCAAACCAATCAAACAAACAAACCCATCAACAAAACAAAAACAACAACAAAAAACACAACAACAAAAAAAATCAAACCAAACAAAAAACCCAAACAAACAAAATCCCAGCAGAAAATGGAGGAAGTACTCAAAAAAATAAAGACTGCTCCTAAGGTTATTTTTTTCAATGCTGTACAATATTTTTTAGGTAACACTGTAGATATCCAAGTATCCTAAGATGTGTAAAAATACAATCAATAAAAACAGCCACTACATACATCTTAGCTTTCGGGGAAATTACGAAGAAAACTTCAGACAAAATTATCCCTGTGAGAAAGTGAGTTTGAAGATTTCTGAAGTAGATAGAAATCAGCTTCAAGAAATGAAAGAAGAACTTACAAAGGACTTCTGGGAGGCACTAATGTCAAGACATGCCTTTATGTAGCATATGTAGATGGAAATATTGGTGTAACAGGGATAATGTTTAGCAAGCCATAAAGGCACTCCACAAAATTGTAAAATCAACCTGAAAAAAAGCTTGGAGACAAAAATACAATATGGTTCCACACTGATTAATCAACCATTGTTTACTGACAGTCTGTTTTCCAAAATCAAAGCATTATGTCTCTGCCTGCAGTGAGTGTGTTTGGTTTTTTTCTTATATCTCAGGTCTGTCTCTTACAGATATTAACAGTTAAAATATTCCTGGGATCTTTTATCTTAGTGTTGCAAAGACACAACCAGTCAATAAATAACTGTTTTTTGGAGAGTGCTATTATCTCAGCTAACAGGTGGATGAGTGACTTGCCTGTATAATAGTTTCATTTAAGTAGTGAAAGAAAATTATGAAATAAAAATAATAATTAAATTTTTGGTTGTATGGATGATGAATTGGTTGGATTTTAAAATGTAGAAGTTAATCTTGAATAAAAAGGATGTTATTTAAAAGGATGACCATTTTTAAAAAATTCTTTCACCACCTACTTCGTTCTACTCCCGGTTATGATTGAATAGAATAGTTTTCTGACTTAAAATATAAATTTTAATTGCTTGAAACAATAAGTATTAATTCTGTCCAAACTGGATCGCAGTTTCTGTCTTATGCTCATGGACATACTGTATTATTCTGAAGGTAAAAGAAATTAAAAGTTTGGAACAAAATGCCCCATTGTTATTAAGGTAGTTATTTCTATGTGACAGTATTTGAACTGTGTTATTTTATATTTGTTGTACCAGAAGGAAAATAGCATCACAGGATGACCTTATAAAAGTATTTCTCAAGTTTATAAAATTCATTAATCCACCACATTCTCTTTGAAGTCACTCAATAAAACAATTTATTAGACATTGTGAAAATGGTCACAAATGCTAAACTTTGTTGTCACAGATGCTTCCGTTACCTAGTCTGACAACTGGGTTTTGTCAGAACATGACCTTTATCCAAAGAACCAAAGCATGCTAATGAGACCTATGAAAGGGAAAAAAAATCCTGAATTTAAAATCTGATATTTTTATCTCCACAAACTTACTACATCCTGTCTTGTACATTCTCTTTAACTGTGTTGCATACACCTCATGACTTTTATAAAAAATGTTGTTTAACCATCAGTAAAAATATGTGAAAATTTTCATTATTTTTTTAAACTGTGTTGCACGTATGTTACTTCACTTATGATTCAGCATATGACTTTTTGAAATTAATTTATTTCTTCTTTTACACTAAATGTCTGAAACAGCTAATATTAATGAATTTGCAGTAAACTAGCTTGAAATGACAACTTAATAGCTTGTAATTGGCATCTATAAATGCCTTCTTCAGGAGCAGCAATTTCTACAAGACTGAGATATTGATCATTAGCACAATGATCCATGTCACAAGCACCTTAGTTTATCATAAACTCATTTCCTTGATGACATAAGCAGGCATTTTAGTTCAGGAGATTCTTCAATAAATCATCACAATACTGCATTTGAACACTACCAAAAAGAACATTACTTTGTTGTTTGAAAAGGTAAAATATTTTCAGCATACACTATGAGAACAGGAGAAAACTGTGTCATAGCCTTGATAACATGGTAACAAGGTAAACGTCTGAGTTACTTGCCCTAAACAAGGATTTCAGGAAATTTCCCTGCTAGTGCAACCCAAAGTCTGTGGGCTTTTTATTCTTGTTTATTGTTTTATTCTTCAGAAAACTTAAGCCCATATAAATTTGTGTATTTAATTAACAAGAGAACTGTGCATAAATAAATATTTTTCTTCAAAAAAACTGCTGGTCAGACAGTCCTTTTGTATATTGGCTCTAAGGATTCTGTGAAAAAAAGAGATGGGTGCAGACAAGCTGTCACTAAGAATTAAGAGCAGTGAAAAAGAATATCTGAAGAAGGGGAAATCCCTCTGCTCTGAGTCACTGCACAGTATAACTATAATATGAGGTAAAAAGTTGTATTATGGTCAGATGTTGAGAAAAGAAGCAGCAGAGTCTGACAACACAGATGTGTACCCAGAGGTGTACGACTGATCTAAGTGAAGGTTTTTCTATTGATACTTTGAAAATGTCCATCATCCAAGAGATTCAAAACATGAGCCCTCCCAATAAGGAATACTCAGGCTGAACAGAGACAAGATAGATAAGAGCTGGCATGAGAGGGTGAAAACCACTGCAAGGATGATAGACATGACAGGGGCAAAAATTACCCAAAGAGCAGGTCAGAGAGAATTCTTTTCCTGTCAGAAAGTGATGATTCTCCCAAAACACTCACATAAGTGTAGGGATTTTGAGATTGTATCTTTCAGAAAGTAAACTGATCAAAAGTATGATCAAGAGAAAGAGGAAAAAAAAACAACGAATCTTTTTTCAGCCCTTTGGAACGTTACCATCAGTTTATCCTCTTTTTTTTCACTGATACAATGATACAGTATAATTTTCATTATTTTTTCTTTCTATCATATTTTATACTACATAGGAAAGAAAATTGTTGGATCTCAAGCAATTTTACTGTTCCTCTTCACCAGCTCCATATTTTTTCATATTTTCTTAACTTCGGAATTGTAAATTATTTACATAAGAACAGAAAGAAGCAAGTAAACCACTTTTTCCAAGCAGTTCTAAATCATCTGGTCACTGCTGCTATTTGTATCACCAAAGTACTCAAGAATTTTTAAGAGGATCATAAAATATTTTGTATATTTCTCTTGCTTGAAAAAGTATCAAACCTTGGCTTCAGAATTAAAATCAAAGCATATGTTTTAGATCAATCTGCCATTAATGTCAAATGCCAGTTTTCAAACTGCAGATAAAGTCTTGACTTGAAGTGTTGTTGACCAGTCAAGGCCAAACTTTTACTTGAGAATATTTTAGAGATAACCTTCTTGGCATGGTTATCTTAGCAGAGGACCCAAATACAGCTAAAAACTTTCATACAATACAGATAAGGAACCAGTCAAACATAACACGCTTAATGGCATTAAGCATGGCAAGTTGTGGAGAGCTGAAAGTCTATTCATGGTATTGTTCCCAGTGAAAAGGTCAGTAAGTTCGTCATATGGATTCTATCATCAACAACAAAAATCTTTGTGAAGCACATTTTAGGAAGGAGATATGGTTTGTAGTCTTGCACAGCTGAGAACACAGATTTTCAATTTTCTGTACTATACTAACTTCTCTACTTCAAGTACAATTTGCATTTAGGCTGGCCAGATGCATATGCACCAACTGGTGCTTAGAAACTGGAATTTTAATAAACGAGTTCAGACATGCTTTCCTTCTTTTTGATCACTGTGCACTTTGGTATTCAGACTTAAGAGAGGACCTACCTGTTGTCATCCAGAGCTATTTGGTGATTTTGGTGCTTTTCTGTAAGTTTTTGTAAAAATAAAACTCATAAATTTTGTGCATAATACCTTGACAGAAAATATTTAACCTGAAGAGAGTATAATTTATTTCTCAAAATGTATGAAAAATATCTTCAGTACATATTTTAAATTCCCGGGAAAAAACTCCGAAAACCATTAAAGTAGCACTTCTGTTTTAAAATGAAAATATATATGAGAGACCTTTATTTTCAAATGAGCATACTTCAAAGAGTTATCTTTTTTCCTCTGTATAGCTGATTTTGCATCAACTTGACAAAACATCAGTTCAATAAATTAAAGGAAAAAATTGTTAACAACCATAACCTCATCTTAGAACCATTAGTGCAGGAATTAAAAAAAGGAACAAAGGGAGAGGCAGAGAAGGGTAAACACAAAGAGTTTGCAATTATGATGTATGGAATAGTAGTGGCCAGGCAAATAAAACAGTTGGAAATATTCATTATTAGGTAACATAAAACATGTGATCATTCACCCCTACTCCATCTTCCCGTGTAATTAGTCACTGACAGTTATTGCTGGAGACATAGGTACAATCTGGTTTTGCAATTGGTAATACATCTGAGTCAAGATAGAAGACTATGTTCTAGGATAATAATTTGAAAATCAGTGGGACTTTAAGATGGGTTTAGCTTTCTAATCCACTTGCCTTGAAGTATTTTTTTTTACTTTATACATCCCAAAAAATTGTAGGTAACAAGTGCTTATTAAGTAAAGGGATTATAGTGGATTATGGAATTTTCAGGTGGAAAATGTTGAGTATCTACAGGATTTAACTATATTGCTTTTAGCATTGGATCCTGATTCCAGATTTTCTCCTTCGAAGAGAATGTTTCTAGTAATTTCTTAGATAGTTTGCTAATTGTTTTGTTTATGGAAATTTTATTTAGGAAAGTTATGGAAAAGGAAAGGACTGAGTTAATATCTGAGGATTCTGCTTGTCAAGACATAAATGATGTTGCAAGGTAACAGAATGCTTTAAAATCTTTACATTTGAATGAGGTGAAGCAAATTGGCTGGGTTAAAGTTCAGGTATTGTGCAGTTAGAAGATTTCTATTCATTACTTGATTTATTTGAGTTTCTTGGACTTCTGTCTGGGGTCATCAGAAATGAAACAACTGTTCATTCAATAAAACAGTAGTGAGGAAAAGAGAACTTAAGGAATCTCTGTACTAAAACAAATCAGGTGTGATATAATACCCAACTGGAATGACCAGAATCAAACCACTGGTGTTTTTCTGGGCATCTACAAGCAACAGACAGGAAGTGTTATCTGACATTACAGGACTATTTAAAAGATCTTCACAGCTAACTCTAATGAATGATAATGAGGTCAAGAAAAAAAATGAGTTAATGCTAGAGTAGAGAGTTAAAAGCAGTTAGTGAACTGGTTCCTGAGCTGCTCACTGGCCAGCTGTTGCTCTTGGACCAGCACACAACAAAAGTCTTGGTGGGTTTCGATCTCAGGCTTGTAGCATGGTCTGAGGCTTGGAATGAAGACCGGACTCAAATATGGGTTTAGAAGGGGTTTTATTCCTGGGAACTCCACGTGCCAGAGTGACCCCTGGGCCTCGGTTCTCCCCCTAAGTACCTTGGGTGTACCCAGAGCAGGGGAGAACTTCGGACCAATGGGGGAGATGGTGGAGGATGGCTTGGGACAAGAGTGCTTAACATAACAATGGGAAAGGTGGGTGCTTGGGCACCTAGACAAATGGGTGCACATCTCTTTTCAGGTCTATCAGGGTGATTGACAAGGTTCTCTCCTTAGGGTGATACCACAGGGAATTTGGGGATGGGGGTAGGAAGGCATATACCAATACAAACAAATAAACAAAAAACATATACAAAATTGAAAAACCCTAATTATGCACAGTAAGATCTCCCTCTTTTCTTTTTCTTAAAGCAAGGTGTCTTGTATCTGAGGGGATGTTATGAACTATATCCTTATTAAAACAAAAAGTAATTAACATTAAAACAAAAAATAACAAAAAAAAATCAACAGTTCAGCTTCAGTTGGAAACTCAGTTCACTCAAGGAATCTCAGTTCAGCAACAGTCCAGTCAGTCGGGAAAGAGCAAAAAGAGAGAATACCCTTCCCAGGAGTTTCTCAGCTTCTTCTTCCTGCGCCAGCTGGCAACAGAGGCTTGCGACTTCTGCTCAGAGACTTTTGAAACACAGGGCCTCACCCACTTAGCTGGAATCCATTTCAGTCCAGTGGGGGTAGAGACGCAGGAGTATCCTCTTCCCCACATCACTAGCTCATGAGGACTTTCTGTTCGTCCAGTCTCGGGGTCCTTGATGAGGACAGGTGGCTTTTCCTTCAGAGTCAGTTGCTGACTCTTGCCAAAGTGCCGAACAATTGGAGGGTTCAGTGTTTCCAAGGAACAGTTTAAAAAGTTTATGGTGANATTTCCCTCAGCAATGAACCCTGGCAAATCTGTGTGTGACCTGACGTGCATTACATAAAAAGGCTGTTCCCGAAGGGAGATCAATTGATTAAGTTTTGATAGCAATTGAAAAAGAACAGGGTTGGACACTTCCTGCAAGACTGCTTGTTTGGCTCTGGAAACGACACCTGCCACATAAGCAGAATCAGTGATTAGATTGAATGGCACA